>OU898280.1:91865768-91996086 GCA_918026665.1 Diabrotica balteata
AAGAAAATTATAAATTATTTTTCATTAAATTTCTAATAACGGAATATACGTATAAATTGCGAAGAAGTATTTTTCTAGCTTGCAGTACAATAGGACAGGATATAACGAAAAGTACATTTTAAAAGGATTTTGAAATATACCCAAAAAACGTGTTAATTATTTAACCCACTTTAATTAAAAAATGATACAATTTTTTTTAAGTTTTAAGCACTGTAGCGAATTCTGAACTGTTACAACGTACTGACCTTGATTAATTAGCTAATCAGTCAGCGTCTTCACTGGAACTGTCTTCATCATTGGAATCTTCCGCCAAATCGATGATAATCCTACTTTCATTTTCATCATACGTGACCATTTTTGCTCAGTCGTCCTGAATTAATTTTTCAGTATGGTTAACACAACTCGCCCACACTGCAAGTGTGCATCGCCCCAAACTTTTTTCACTGTTTCATCTCCACGTCCATTTTCTCCAATATGACGATCATAGTATTGTTTAGAAATGCCCCAGACCAACTCAATCGGATTATATTGACAGTGATATGGAGGCAATCTCAAAACCTGATGCCCATGTTCTTGGAGTAGCTCGTCTATAACGTACCTGGTATTTTGTGGTTTATTCTGGCGACAAAGACTCAATAGCTCTGTCTTGCCCGAATCGTCGTCAAAAATTATTTTTTTCGCTCGTAACCATTCTTGTAAGTCCGATCTTTTTCAACTGTCATTCGGTAACTTTTCTATTAAAGAGCTATGGCATGAGGCATTATCCATAATAATTAGAGTTGGTTCCTCCAACATTGGTATCAGCTTTTCGGAGACCCACTTTTTAAAAGACTCTTTATCCATAGAATCATGATAGTCTGCACTCTTCGATTTCGTAGAAAACAGTAATGCAGCATCTTTAACAAATCCTTGCCTACTTCCGGCATGTAAAACAACAAAGCGTTTACCTGTATTTTCGTGTCCTTTTCTGGTGCTTTTCACACAGTCATCTTGCCAAGTACGTTTATATGCCCCTTTTAGGAATATCCATGTTTCATGGATGAACTGAAGTGGGCTTGGACTCAAAAAATTTCTCATATAATGCCTCAAAAAATACAGTCGTTTGGAGACAATACATGGTTTCTCACCTAGCACTCGTCTACTATTTTCTAGTTTGTATGAAAACCCACAATTTTTCATAAGACGCAACAAACTTGTATCAGAACCGTCATAGAGATGCTTGTTTTTTAATTGTGTATTTAGAACTTTAATTGTAACGTACTCTCCTTTTGCTTTCGTACAGTACATTTCTAATATCTCCTTTTATAGTATCGCTGACATCATTAGTCTTTTTTTTTTGTACATTACGTGACTCTCTTTTGTACATTACGTGACTCTCCTGAGTACATTCAAGTACGTTTTGTACATTCAAGAACAATGCTACAAGTCATTATTGCAATGGGTATCGGAAGAGAGTTAATTTATAATAAACTGGAATTTTTAAGGTGTCGAGAGTATTATTTTATGTAATGGAATTCTACACAGTAAGAGGTCAAACTAATAATTAATTAAAAACTGTTTACTTATAAAAACTATTTCATCAGCTACTTCAAACCTACACAGGTCAGGGTAACATGTTAAAAAAAGCACGTCACTGCCAGCTATCTGTATTTGTAAAGAGGCCGAACTTATCACCGACACCGTATCGGCCAAACGCATCGGTGTTATTGCTACAATACTGGGAGACGTGAGTGGTCTCTTCATTCTCTTCTCATCGCACTTTACCATGACGAACGTGACTGGCACAATTGAATTACGCATCTGTGTATCAGAGAGAGATGAATATTAAAAATTCCGTAGTAGCTTATTTCAGGCACACGCCAAGAACGATGAAAACGAGTATACTTCAAAGTATGGGCAATAATTATGGAGTTATTGAAGTGTGCTATATCTCAGCTGGATCGACAAAATAGTTTTTAAGTTATTTAATGTGTAGCCGGAGAACTATTATTTAAACAACTGTACTTGACCAAACATTGACTCAATAGGTATTTAGCAGATTTTAATCGATTCCTCCTAATCGATTCGATAAAAAATTAACATTTTATCAACATTGCTATTAAAAAAACTGTTTGAAAAAGGACCGAGTTTTTAGATTCTAAACATTTATAATAACTGATATTTTTTATCTTACATTTTTTTCTTAAAATCGTTTTTCCATTGTTTGTTAAAATTTAAAGTCAAAAATTGAACAGGTTATAAACGAGGATCTAAATTTTCATTCTAATGATCCATTTTATAGATGGCATATACTGAGGAGGAGTAAAAACGTATAACCCCTTAAAGGATGATACTCGTAAAATACCGCCTGTCCGAGCTCCGTTTTTTTTTTAAGAATGGTAGTTCAAATTCTAGCTCGCTGAACAATTTGCAATATCTCGGTTTGTACGGCACGCAGGAGCTTGTTTTTTTAATTGCGCTAGCTCGATAAAATAATAAGAACTGTACTATTTTCACCTCCCGAAAAAATAACTTGACTAGTTAAGTTTAAAAAAAATTAAATTTTACTATTATTTTGAAAGAAATATTAAAATTTTATTGATTAATGCATATGATTATTATAAATATATAACAATTAATAATAATGTAAAATAAAAAAAGTTTCCTTTCAAAATTGGTTGAGTTTACCGAAAGTTCAAGCTGATTATAGGCGCAAATTTTAAACGGAACAAAAAATTTTTGTTTAACAGTGTTAGCATGTTTTTATAATATATATGCTGTATGCTTCAATGATAAAGAGATAAATCTTCAGAAAAGTACATTGTGATTATATTATGTTATGAATTCTACAATTTTTGATTTATATAAAACAAGAATAAGTAAATAATTATTTCATTGGGGAGTAATTGCAGTTAATTATTAATTTTTTTTGCAAATGCCCTTTGATAGATTAGGGGATAGATTGGGCAATCGTCAAATCAGCAGTTGCCAGATTGCAACATATGTTTGCAATTAATCTCGAAATAGACCAATATTTACTCATTATTGTTTCATATAAATTAAAAATTGCAGAATTCATAAAATAGTATAATCAAAATGAACTTTTAAAATGCTTTTTCGCTTTATATTTGAAGCATACAACATTATAAAAACATCCCAACACTGCCAAACCGTAATATTTTATGTCATGGTTGACATTTGCTATATTCAGCATAAATATAGCCAATTGAGCCGTGAATACAGCCTATATATTATTCAGCTTGTACTTTCGGTAAACTCAACAAAAAAATTTATTTTACAACCATTGATTCAGAGAGTGTAAAAACTTCTTAAAAATAATTTCTTTCATATTTTAATTTAAATAAACACATCGGGAGTATTGATTTATAACTAATATTATATATTGTACAAATAATATGCAAATTGTTATAATTTAAATATTTGTTACGAAATAATAGTAAAATTCAATAACTCTTTTGTGGAAAAAAGTTATTTATTTAATTTCATAGACTTCTGATTTTTTTTGGGAGGTGAACGTAGCTCAGCTCTTATTATTTTCTCGAGCTACCCTAGTTTTAAAAAATTAGTGTTCTGCGTACCATAGAAGTCAAAACATTGCAAAGGTTTATAGCATGCTTTAATTTGAAGTTCCATTCGAAAAAAAAAACGGAGCTCGAAAAGTTATACCCTCCATTTAAATGTGGCGGTATTTTACGAATATGATCACTTGAAGAAGAACCGATTGCGATTGTTTGGGCAAGTATAGTTGTTTAAATAATCGCTCTCTGGGTTAAACAAATTGAATAACTCACAAACTGATTGGGCGATCTAACTGAGATTTATCATACTTTCATATCTCATTGTTTGACATATTTCAAGGAGTTATTTTACATTTCATTAACCAAAATTACCAAAAAAAAAATTGGCAAAACCAAAATTAATATTATAAATTACTGCATAAATAAGGGTTTTTTGCAATGATTTCTTTTATTTCTTTTCACTTTTTATGATTGCTAAAAAAAAACAAAGCAAGATCATCTGCGCGTCTTTACGGATTTGCCATAAGTTGTCACTCATGTAGCTTTTAGAACTTTTATATAAGTGTATATATGATTTTTACGTGAGATCGATATTTTTTCGCAAATAAACTGAACTATTAGCCCAGGTTTTTTGCTAAGAATTTTGTTTTATATGCATGAATTTGCTTGAAATTTTGACAATAGGTTGAAAGTAGCTCAAAGATCAAAATCTACACTATGTCAATATGAGCTTTTTCACTGGAGGTGTGTTACCACCCCCAATCGAGGATGGAAAACATTTATCAAAATAAATCAAAAATGTTCTTAGAGTTTTTTCGAGAAGTCACTACTTTGGAGTTATTCGTGATGAAAGTTTTCAAATTACACGGTAAATAAGCATGTTTTTAAACGAATAACTCAAAAAATTTAGATTTGATCAGGATATATAGATTTGATCAATTGAATACTGGATATAAAATGAAGTTTATAAAACGAAAGAGATTTGTTTTTTATTATTACCTTAAACTTAATATTAACAAAGTTATAGCTGTTTGAAAGTAGACTTAGACCTGGACCTAGACTTATTCGTCGAATACAAAAATCCAAACATATTATACTCAATAACCGGAAAACGATAAGTTTTTCATGGAAAACTTATACAAACTTTTTTAAAGATCTTATAAAAATATTTATCTAAATTTAGAAAAACTTAGAATATAGACAAAGATAAACTAAAATCTAATACAGAACAATATAAAAGCAAGTTAAATCCTGCGAAAGTAATAAATCTAGATAAACTTAGCTTAAATGAAATCAATGAAGTCATAACAAAAGAACTATTAAATACAAGCTCAGAAGTGGCAACCGCTAACAGAAAACGAAAATCCAGAATAAGTGTAGAATCACAGAACATGCTGAAACAAAGAAAAGATCTTCTGAGACAAAACAAAATAGACTTTGCAGCATTTAAGGAACTTAATCGAATAATAAGAAAACAGATGAAAGAGGACATTAAAAAACATCAAGAAGACCGTATAGAACAAATCATAGAGAAAAATCGAAGTCTCAAATGCACCAAACCGAAACTAGGAAAGAAAAACATAATAACGATTAAAAATTAACAAGGACAACTAGAAAAAAGTAAATCTGATATTGTAAACTCAAAAATATACCTCAAAGACTGCGAACCAAAGTGTTCAATTCCTGTATCCTACCTGTGCTTACATATGGAGCTCAAAAACTCAGAGAGCTATGGAACGACAGATGCTGGGTATCTCACTCAAAGACCATAAAACTAATAAAGACATTCGTAATAGAATAAAAGTAATAGATGCTGTCGAACAGGCAGCTTAACTGAAATGGAAATGGGCTGGAAATAACGAACGTCTTACGGATGGCCGATGGAATAAAGAAATCGGGAATTGGCGGCCATATGAAGCCAAAAGACCACGAGGAAGACCGCAAATGCGATGGAGCGACGATATTAAAAGACCTGCAGGGCCAATGTGGAAACGTCTTACAAACAACAGGGATGAATGGCGAGAATGAGGAGAGGCCTATATTCGGCAATCCGAATAGCGAAAAGGGCTTTAAAAAAAAATAAATACAAATCTTTAAAATGACACGGTTAATAGTAATTAGCATAAAAATTAAGGTAAGTTATAACTAAAATCAATAAAGTCGGCTTAACTTTTTGTGACGCAGAAAAAGTAACAAACCCACCCCCGCCAAAACCACACTGGTTGAAGGTATTCGTTGTTTATTTACAATTTACATTGATAACAAACATTATATTCTGAAAATTGAACTGTTTAATTTTGAAAAAAAATTGGAAAAAAGGCTTGAAGATGGTATTCCAGAAATGAACATATTGTTTTTAAAATATAAAATAAAAATGTAATTCTTTGACTTTTCTTAGTGTAGAATAACTAGAACAGTTACTTTATCGTTTGAACGCGACACCCTGGCATCTGACGTCGGACCCTGTTAAATATTTTTCACACCTAAATAAAATAAGGGCAACCTTCCCGTTTACGCATTATGTAGTTTTTTATCAGCTCAGTTCAAGTTGACACATGGCCATGGAGTCATCACAGCGAGTAGTTAAGAACTCGCAATTCACGTATTAAATATTTCTCTCCGCCGAAATCGGGCATTTTCTCATCACGGTGTTTCTTTTACGTGTTATAAAGAAAGAGTACATTTGATATTGTATAGTAAGTTACGGCCGTGTTGGGCATCTCTACTCTTAAAAGATTTAATTATAAATCGATAAACTCAAAAGTGATTTTATTTCCCTGGAGCTATATTTGCTCACATTAAGAAAGAATCATTATCCTTCAACGGTCACTGAAGAACCAAACCTATGGAGATGCATCCATTCACAAGTCCTTTGAAGTAAGGCTTGGAATCAAAAGATTTCCAACTCTCGCGATGCAGGTAGCCAGTTACAAGGCTTCCTCAGATGGAGCTAAACGCATGCGAATACAACATTTAAGCCATTCATTTCCCGTTAAATTTTTAGTTTGTTTAAATAAAAAAATTGAAATCTTTATAGCTGTTCTTTGTATTGTAACAGTTTTTTTGTACCTTTTTTAGTTGTTGAGTTATATTGAATAAAGGGGATTTTTTGAGAGTTTAGTGTCATCATTTTAAACTCGAATTTTTTTAATACTAATCCTTCTAAACCAATTAAACTTCCAGAATGTTATATTTATATATTTCGTAGTTTCTTGAGGATCAGCTTTTTAGCTAAGAAACCGGCTACTTAGCTAAGTGGTAAGTGGTGCTTCTTAGACTAATGAAATTGAATGTATCTTCTATAAAACTGAAAAATCCAGCTTTATAGACAATTTTCGAACGTTTTAGTCTATAAAGTTAAAATCGTCAGTTTCTCTTGCGTCATATAATTAACCCACTTTTTTTCTATAAAGCTGAAACCGAAGCATTTTTATCTAAGTGTTGGAAAATATTTGTCTGATAAGCAGACATTGTCAGTCTCTTAGGTATAAGGCCAAACTAATATTTTTTCTGCATTTGAATTTTAATTATTATCTTTTGTCACACTAATTTATTAGGATAATACAATTCAAATCGAGAAAAAAAAATGTAAGTTTGCTTTAGAAACTGACAATTTCGGCTTTTTAGACAAATCTTTTTCAAAACTTCTATAAAACTGATCGGGTCTTAGCTTTATAGAAAAAAAGCGGGTTTGAAAGAATTCAAAGAGACATTGAATTTCATTAGTCTAAGAAGCGCCAAGTAGCCGGTTTCTTAGCTAAAAAGCTAATTCTCTAAGAAACTTTGACATATATAAATGAAGTAAATTGTTAATGAACAACGAATAATTTCAACCAGGGTGGTTTTGATACTTTCGAGGGTGGGTTTGTTAAGTTCTGCGTCATAAAAAAATATAAGTAGACTTTATTTTAGTTATATCTTAATTTTCATACAAATCACTTTTTCCATTGGTCATCTTAAAGCTTTTCGTAAGGTCTTGCAATATTTGTGTGGTTTCTTCTTGATGAAAAACTTGGACCGTTTTTCGCTTGTTCAACATCATATGTTTGAATTTTTATATTCGATGAATAAAAGTCTACTTTCGAACAGCCATAATTTTGTAAATAGTAAGTTTAAGGTAATAATAAAAAACAAATCTTTTTGTTTTATAAGCTTAATTTTATATACAAACAGTTTTTCCGATATAATCTAAAGTTTTGGAGTTATTCGTGAAAAACCGAATTAAAAACATGCTTTTTTGACGTCTGATTTGTGAACGTTTAGTAACGAATAACTCCAAAATAATGACTTTTTAAAAAAACTTTAAAGAACATGTTTGTCTTATAATTAACTATTCTAGCGGCTACCATAGTTCTTAAAATACCATTTTTTTTGGATAAAGTATCATCACCCAGAGGATGGTAAACTGTTAACTTTTGTTAAAATTTTAAGCAACTTGATGCATATAAAACAAATTCAGAATTTTTTTACTATTTTTACTGTCCAATCCTGGACTGTATAATATCAGCCAAACTATATCCCAAATGGTTGAAACTGATCCCGTTTATCCAACCTTTGAATTCGTAGTCTTCTTTGGGCATAGACATACCAATTTGAACATTTCTCGGGCTTTTTAAAAATCTACAGCTTTATTAGTCATAAATCAAATTAAAGTAGAGCACGATGTTGAAATAGTGGAAAACTTCATACATCTAGGAGTCTATAAATACAGAGGGAACAGAAAGAGCCGAAATTAAAAAAGAATAATAAAGGCAACAATCTAGAGGGACATATTCCGCTCTAAAATCGTGCATCGGAAATCGAAAATTATGCTCCGTAACACCATAATTAGACCAATAGTATATTATTGATGTGATGACAAAAAGTTTTAGAGGAAAGAAAAATTCTAAGGGAGATTTTCGAACCCATCTGCAGAAATGGTACATGGAGATCTAGATATAATCATAATTTTTACCAAATGTTTAAAATCATTATACCCTAGAGACTTCTATGGGCTGGTCATATAGTAAGGATGGAGCATGACCGACTGCCGCGGAGAGCTCTGCATGGTAAAATGTATGATGGAAGACCAAACGTAAGGCCACGTAAACGATCAGAGAACGAAGTGGCAACGGATGTGCAAAATTTGCTGAACTTTAGACCTTGGAGGCGAGGAGGAAGAAGTAGGCTTTATTATTCTTCTTCTTTAAGTTCCATCTTCTATCGAAGGTTGGAAATCATCATGGCTATGCGGACTCTGTTGACTGCCGCTCTAAAAAGTTCTGCACTACTGCATTCAAACCATTCCCTTAAGTTCTTAAGCCAGGATATTCTTCGTCTTCCCACATTTCGCTTTCCTCGGATTTTGCCCTGCATAATAAGTTGTAATAATGCGTATTTTTGCCCTCTCATCACATGTAATAAGTACTCAAGTTTTCGTCTTTTAATAGTTAATATTATTTCCGCCTCATTTCCTATCCTTCTAGTTACTTCCATGTTTGACATTCTTTGAATCCATGATATTCGTAGGATTCTTCTGTAACACCAAATTTCAAAGGCGGCCAGCTTATTCAGATGAACTTGTTTTAGTGTCCAAGCTTCCAGACCATAAAGAAGAGTAGAGAACACGTAACATTCTCAGGCGTAGTTCTAACCTTATATCCCGACAACAAAGAAACTTTTTAAGTTTAATAAATGATGTACGTGCTATTTCAATAAGTGTCTTAATTTCTTTGGTTTGGTCTACATCTGATGTTATCCATGTTCCTAAATATTTATAGTTATTAACATTCTCAATTGCAGTATCTTCAATAGTCAATTGGATATTTGCATGTGCAGATTTAGTCATGATCATGCATTTAGTTTTCTTTAAATTTATCTTCAGTCCGTACTCATGACAGCGTTCATTAAGGCGTTGCATTAGGTTCTGTAAATCATTGTTGTTATCCGTAATTATTACTGTATCGTCTGCAAAACGTAAGTTATTATTATTAGGCTTTATTATTAATCATTGTTAATTCTAAACTAATGTTTGTTTAGTTTCTGGTCATAATTAAACGACGTTTGTAATGCAAATTTACACTCCAATCTTATCGTTCGGATTTGTTGACCTGTTTCACAAATACATCAATACTTGAAATATACGATATATGCGTGTTTAAATTTTACTGATCCAACTTATTTATTTCAGATTCAGAATCAAATCACAACGACAGCCTTCTAGTCCTAGAAACCAAATTCCAAAACGTTGGCGAAGTCGTTATCCGACAAGAAGAAGAAATATCCAAACTAAACGCACTATGCCGAACGCTGCAGATGGATTTGGAAAAGAACATCGCCATACAAAGGACGCTGGTTCAACAACAAAAAGATTTAGAGTTGGAAAGTTTGGAACTGCAGGACTTCATGCAGGCAGAGAAAACAACACTTCACGACGCATTGAAGGAATCTGAGGCTGAAGTTCAAAGACAACATGTTTTGATAAAGAGTAAGAATAAGGAGCTGGCGGCGAAACAGGAGGAAATTACTAGATTAGTAAGTAATAAATTATTTAAATGTTGTACAAATCTATCGACATTCTAAAAAGTATTGCTCAAATACTACAGCTCGTTAATAATAACCTTTGTTTATATAGCGCAGAAATAAATTCTATAGAATTCTGGTAAATATTAGATCATTTCTCTGAATTCTGTTTACAGTTCGGGAATATTTAAGACGTATCGCCCGTGTTTGATAATATCTGGATCTTGCTGAACTTATCCATCAACTCGGCAGGTGATACTGACTTCTTTACACTGCCCCCTTCTTAGCTCTTACCATCTCAATTAAAAATTTCTAACATTCTCGGTGGCGAAAGCTACAGGTAACCACTTTTAAGTCAACTGTAGAGAACCAAAGAGATCGAGAGAGAATATCCAATGTATTGTCCATTATGAGCAAGGTGTAACTATATTATTTTTGTTATTACATTGAGCGGACAGTAGTTGAACCAGTTTTTTCTTTACCAAGACTACACTGACTATTTGATGTTTCAATGACGACTATTGTTAGCTCATATATATAATAATTTCTTTAGCTTCGTCTCGTTGGTTTTCAAACGGAAGTCTTCTTGCTTAATGTCTGATTGGCTCAACATCTCCGGTATTGATTTTATGGATCACAATGCGTCTTTTGCTTCTATGTATTTCATCTGTGGCAAAAAGGTTGAATTTTACCAGTATTGCCTTTACTTTTCGTATCTGTTCATTGTCAAGATCTTGGTATGTATTAATGATCATATCAGCTATCTCTTTCGGATACTTTGACTTTGAGGGTTGGTCAGCGATAGGCACAGAACAAATCGATTTTATAGGAACACACCATCCTACATACAGGTTTTAAGTTCGCCGGTTTCTGTTGTAAGTTGTATTGATGGTGGTGACAATCTAATTATCGATACGTCCATCTATTTACAAGCTATCAACTCCACGAGAAGACGTTATGTTAATACTAATTACAGGTACCTTACTTCTCGGGGTCGATGATTGCCCTTTTATGTCGACCCTATTTAGCAACAAATGCAACATCTGGTCTCACGTTTCTTCGGCATCCTTTCTCGAATTATTTTTCGGGCCAGATCTTTCAGATCTTTAGCCTTCTGTTCGTCCTCTTCTCCGATGAGTAGAAATAAGTGACCACATGGTGTTTCATATTTGAAAGCAATAGCAAAGTTATTTATCGAATAATTTTGATCTTGCTTATCGTAAAACTTTCTGTAAATCAATTTCTCTCAAACCATTGACGAACGTATTTACTTCTGTTTCTTTTAAAATGGTATTGGGGTCTTCAAGGTAAGCTAACCGTATCATAAGTAGTACATCAAGTAGTAATTTTTTTTGGCTCATAGGAATCGATCGATATTCTAGCATATGCTGTTGTAAAACTGCAGTCTTTTTTCGTCTGTCTAATGGTTGGTTGTTGCAATCACTTCAAATTATCTAGGATAAATGACCCACTGAGATTTCCGATCAAACGGTGACAATTAGAATATCATTGTAATGTATCGATTCTTTTTTAACCATTTTTTCAGTGTTGGATCTAGACTTATTACAACTGTTTGTGCTTCACTTATCTCGTTCCTTTAAATGCTTTCTCAATTGTTTCATGGATAGATGATTTAATTGCAGCATCGAACGAAGACAGAACAGATTATCCCGAACTTCCTGACATTCTGTCATTCGGTAAACACTAAATGAGTCCCCCAGTTCCTGTTAACAATTCGGGAATATTTAATACGTATAGCCTGTGTTCGAAATCGAAATTCTAGCATATGCTGAAAGAATATCCAATGTATCATCTATTTTGAGCAAGGAGAAATCGTGTTTTATTGTTAAAAAATATTTTTACTCTA
Organism: Diabrotica balteata; assembly: GCA_918026665.1. Lineage (NCBI taxonomy): Eukaryota > Metazoa > Arthropoda > Insecta > Coleoptera > Chrysomelidae > Diabrotica > Diabrotica balteata. Next base: position 91,877,655 of record OU898280.1, read on the forward strand.
CTAAGTACTTACATCTTAAACTCTTAAATATTAAATTAACTTTTGTTACAGATGAAACAGAGTGACCAGAAAAGACAGGAAAATATGAGTCTTCAAGCACGATTGGGAGTATTAGAAACAAAAAGCCGAGAACTTTTGGTCCATCAAGGAAGTTCGGTGTCAGGAGCAGCTGTAGCTTTGTCGGCTCTAATAGGAAGGTTGGACGGTCTTGTGGAAGAACTAGTGGCTGCTTATAGTATTTCCGACCAGGAATTAGAGGTATGTATTGTATATGCTGAATTTTATTTAAAAACTTCTTAGAGAGTCGTTATAGTAAATTATGTGTTGAGGTGGTTTTAATATTAAAAATAATTTTACTGCTTTTTTTTAAGATACTTCTTAAATATTTTAAAGATAACTTCTTATAAAGATATAAGAGTTATCCAGAATCTCTATTGGAATCAAAAAGCACGAGCGAGACTGAACAAATCAACCAACACAGAAGAATTTGAAATTTTAAGAGGGGTGCGATAGGGGTGTATTTTGTCTCCTATGCTCTTCAATCTCTATGTAGAGAACATTTTTGCAGAGGCACTGGAAGGCTCTGAGTGTGGAAGAAGTGCTCCAATTGATCAAGTAAAAACATTTAAATACTTGGGAATGATGATGAATGACCAATGGGATTCTCAACAAGAAATAAAATGCCATATCAAACAAGCAAGACAAGCTTTTATCAAATTTAAACTGCTACTATGTGACCGCAATCTTTCCTTCAATCTCCACTACAGTATGGTTAAATGCTATGTATGGTCCATATTGTTATACGGCATGGAAACATGGCCTTTAAGAGTACCTTCCATTAATAAGTTGGAGTCCTTCGAAATGTGGACATTGCGAAGAATGTTCCGCATACCATGGACAGATAGGGTGAGAAACGAGGAAGTCTTAAGAAAGGCAAATACTGGGAGAGACTACTAAATTTGATCAAGGTACGAACAAGTGGATATCTCGGCCATATTCTCAGAGGAAAAAAATACGTAATCCCTAAATTATTTTCTAGGGAAAGATTAAAGGCCAGAGAGGAGTAGCTCGCAAACAAATGTCGTGGCTACGGAACATAATAAACTGCACTGGCATAAATAACACTGACGATCTTTTGCATGCCGCAAAAGACAGAAGTCTGGCCTTAAGATAATTCGCAAACGTACTATAGGTGCACGGCACTATAAGAAGAAGAAGAAACTTTTTTTTATTTTCCAGTGCAATATTTATGTCGGTGCTACTCGTGATTCTCTCTAAAAATTAAATTTTTTAAGTCATGTGACATATTTAAGGTGCTTTTATAAATACCCTCTTTCAAACTTTTGCTTTATGCTAGGGATCATTTATCAAAACGAATGACAGTTTATTACAAAATAATAATTTAACCAGTGCATAGATCGATTTTCTGACCTTTCTTGACTCTCAATAAATTAATTGAATTTTATGGCTGACATTGTAACGTTGACCTAATCGGGCTAAGTAAAGGATTTTTTTTTCTATTTATGGCTGAACTTGAGATTTATCCAGTCCATTGATTTGCAGGCATCTTTAATGATAATAAGTAAAGATTGAATTGCTTTTTTAATTTCTTGTTTAGATTCTGTTGTGTCGGTATTTATAGGACGTTAATGATTATTGGCAGTTTTATGGTTTTGCGGTTTGCAATTAATGGTTTATTTTTAAATTATAACATACAGAAACGTTTGAGAATAAAATAATACCGGTAAAGCGGAAGTTATTTTTTAAAAACGAGTTAAAAACGAGAAATAATCTCCAAAATTGATATGTAAATTACTCAAAGTTGAAACGAAGTCTTAAAATATTCTCCTTCATTTCTCTAGGCGAAGTGCCTCTTTAATCTTCAGTCTTTTCTGAACAGTCACATCAGTGTTTTTCAGCTTACTCAACTGTTTACTTGATTTCTATTGGTGATTCGTCTCTTGGAGATATTCATTCTAATCTGTTTTGCGCCATTCCATCAATATTTTTCTTCAATTCTATCAATATTGTTTTGTTCTGTTTGTGTCAGGCCTTGTTTCTGTAATCTATTTTATCCTGGTGACTGTGGTGAAATTTTCTGGCAGGAGCTGTGTCTTGGGGTAATTATCACCCCCTTTTTTTATTTATAAAATTGAGAAAATATTTTATTTTTACATGCAACCTTAAGATTTTAAATCATGGTTATTTTGTTATATATTCTTTTTCAAAGTTAAATCATTTTAAAAATTTACGTTAAAAAATTCAACGATTCAGAAAATTAACTAAAATTCAGTTTATCTTTAAACCACTACCACAATTTTTGTTACCAAATTTTTTATTACAGATATAGAATAAAAAAAATACAAATGTTATAAAAAGTAACTATGAACTTTTGTTTAAATAGCATAATTAACAATTATTTGCACATTTAGAACAAAAATATACACAATGTTCAAGAAAAAGAAAAATGTCGCATTTCACACATTTTTTTTTTGAACTTTCTACCCTTTTCACGGAGACACACTCCACATCTGGATGTTGTTCGTAGTTTCTTGTTGGAGGTCCTTGAGAATCCCCTTCGCTGTCATTTCGCAGAATTTTTACGCGAATGCCACTACACGTGTTCGAACTAATGGCTTTTACACATCTATATATTTCGTCGAATCAGGAGTGGTCCAGGGAGAAGTATTAAGCCCTCTTTTATTCTCAATGTTTCTTTCTGACAAAGAGTATTACTTCAAAGACAAAGGCGGTCGCGGCCTTCCTACAGATGAAAATACTGAACTATTAATGTTGATGTATACAGATGACATTGTTATCCTCGCAGATTCGGAAATAAACTCATTATTTTATATAGTTGTTCTAACTTAAATAAACTAGAAGTAAACACACACTAAAATAAACTTATGCATTTTTCCAAGCAGGGACACAAGTATGTAGGTTCAGAGTTTTTGTGTAAAAATCATACAATTGATGTCACTAATAAGTTCACCTATCTCGGTGAAACTTGCCACCGCTGTCGTACTACTTTTACTTTAAGAAGTAAAATCCGTTGTTGCCTCCATAGTTCACCTTTTTGAATCCCTAGTTTCAAGTATTGTTGCTAATTGTATACGTTTGGGGACTACGGTATTATAATATTGTGGAGAAAATCCAAATCCAATCCAAAAATTGTATACAATGTATTTAAATGGTACTTGAACTGGTTACTGAATAAAAATTAATAATAATAGACTTCCTAAGATTTGCTTTCTACTCCATTGTGCGCTTACTAATCTCCCAGAAAAATATAACTGCCCTACAAATTAAAAACTTATTTGTCTTAATCAATACCGAGAAACCTGGGATACATTTGAGCACTTCTCTAAAAAACAAATAAATGAAACAAAAACTTCGATTGCAATTTAATGTAGAGATACTTACTACAGACTACTTATAGATATTCACTAGACACCTTAGCTACACGAGGTAAGTGAATGCTCCCCATAGAAGTAGTGAAAGGCCCGTGACCTAATTCTGCGAAATTTTTATTCGAAAATAAATATTTTTAAGCTAATCCGTCCACAACAAAGAATTTTGTTTAATTAATGTATTCTCTTTCAAAAATGAAAATGAAAAAGACAGCAAATATTCTTCACATCTTTTATCAACGTCTGTTTGCCTTGCAATTTTTAGAAGGCTCAGATTATAAGCAGAAATCTGAATTGTGTTTCGAAACTATTTTACGGATTTTATAATTAGATGTCGCTATCGCGACGGTATTGAAGCTATTTTATTGTTGCTTCTTAAAAGACAGAAAATATTGATTTTTCACGTTGAGAACACGTATGAATAACTGTTCTGATGAGACCTATTAGGTCGAAATACGTATCAACAGATACATAGGAGTTGTTTGCGTGAAATCAAATATTTGCTCTTTTTCATTTTATTTCGAATATACTCTGTGTGAGTACAAGAAGCACAATTCGCTAAGGATTTCTGCTTAGTTGTAAAAGACATGTCGTGGAATGCAAATTTTAGATTCCCCATGTCCCTTTTAACATCTTTTATCAACGTCTGTTTGCCTTGCAATTTTTAGAAGGCTCAGATTATAAGCAGAAATCTGAATTGTGTTTCGAAACTATTTTACGTATTCTCTTTCCTTTATTTCTATCAGGTGTCGGCTTGCGTAATAATGTTTCTCCATATTTCTATTAGGTCAGACCGACCAGTCAATTCCCTTCACAGACATCTCCTGCCTAACCGTCTCCTAACAGTTATCTTCTTTTCTACTGCTTTTATTAACTTGCAATTCAGTTATTTTTCCTATAACGTGTATTAGGTGAATATCCTTTCCAACTTATGCATTTCCTAAACATCCTAACCTATGGTCTCTTATTTTCCAATCAATTGGTATCAATCCTATAATACTTCTAATATGCACATTTCTTGATTTTTTAATTTTTTATCACTCCCCCATTTATCTAAGCCTTTTTATATCCGTCACATAAATTCTTCTTTCTTTTTAACTGACCAACATTCAGTTGTTCCGTACATTAAAGCTGGTGTTATGGCAGTTTTATAGAATTTTTCTTTCAGTTTCTTTGGAATCTTTCTGTCACACAAGACACCACCTGCTTCTTTCATTTCATCTACATCATAATAATTATCATTTCTAGAGATATGGCCAAAATAAACAGTTTTTCTTCGCTTAACTGTTCCTTAATTCTTTCAACTGTTGGTAGTTCCTTATCTTTATTCATTCCTTCCAACACTGGAATCATTTACTTTTTTTATTTAATTGAAAAGATAAAGAAATTTTTAATTTTAATTTTGTAAAATTTAAAAGCTGAAAGCTGGATATTGAAAGCAATCAGCAATTTTGAATGTCAATTACGCGTACTTCTCAACTTCAAAACGTTTTGATTTTTCTTGATAGGACACTGATCAAAAGATATCGTATTTTTACCGTTGAATACAAATTTTATTTAAAAAAATTGCTTCAAACATTGTTTCTGAGAACGGTTCATTCTACACAAAAAGTGACAATAAATATTTTTGTTCAACATTACCTAAGCTACTACAGATTCTTGTCAAATAGATGTTTTCCGTTTTCCCCGCCCTACGGGGGGTCGTTTCAGGGGGAAGCCAGGGGATAGGAGTGGTAAACTTTTTTTGCATCTGTTTTGGGGTCCCAAAATTTAACATTCTCAGCAAAATTCGGCTTGTTCGTCTGGTTTTTAGAGATCAAATCTCTGACGACTTGACTATTATGTTAATATGTTTATGTTATTAACTTCATATTATGTAACAATAAAACACTGAAAACTTTGTTTTCAAACTTCCACAAAATTTACTTTAAATTTTATCACTACAGCGGTTTCGGCTGATTGCCTTTCTCAAGTGATCTATTTTTGGCTTGGGTTTACAAATGTATAGTCTCTAATGAAATAGGTTGGGGAGGGGTGAACTGTTTGTCTCAAGTTGGTCATTCAGAATTATATCTGTGTTTTTTAATTTGTTGATTTCCATAGATTCTAACAAAGATAGCTTAAGGCTTAAGATGATTTCCATAGAATCTATGGAAATCAACAAATTAAAAAACACAGATATAATTCTGAATGACCAACTTGAGACAAACAGTTCTCCCCTCCGCAACCTATTTCATTACAGACTATAAATTTGTAAACCCAAACCAAAAATAGATCACTTGAGAAAGCCAATCAGCCGAAACAGCTGTAGTGATAAGATTTAAAATAAATTTTGTGGAAGTTTGAAAACAAAGTTTTCAGTGTTTTATTGTTACATAAAATGAATTTCCATCAAGTAACGGTCGAATCCATCAATTAACTTCATATTAATTAATATTAGGAACTGTAGTAACTCTTTTTCGTCATTGGCAAGAAGGACCTTATCGTCAGCATATCGGATTTTATTAGTAGCTATACAACATTCACCTTTATTTCTATTTCTATAAATTTTAAGGCCTCTTGAAAAGTGGATTCACAATGTAAATTGAACTATAGTGGCGACAGTAAAAATCCCCGTCTGCCTTCTTTGTGAAAATTTGAATATCCGATGTTATCTGATATTCCGACTTTTATTTAAGCTGAATGTCTATCTATATTACTATCTATAACTTGAGCAGTTATTGTTTGAGCAATTTTATTAGTTTGTAGTTCCTCACGTTATCAAATTCTTCTCATAATTTATAAAACATGCGAATGCATTTCTCTGTTGATCGCTGCTGAGTTTTTTGAAACAACATTTACATTGAAAATATTGTTGCAAAATATTTTGAAACCAAATTGGATTTCAGTTATGTTTTCATCTATCTTTCTCCATAGTCTAAAGTATAGGATTCGTAGTAAAGTTTCTTTCAAACCTTTAATTAATTATTCTTTTTAAGTGTGTCAGGACCGTTTAACTCGCCGTCTTATTTTTCTATTTCGTTCCGATCATCAGCGAAACATTCGGATATGTAGGTTTTCCATATTTCCGCTTTTTCCTGTTAGTCTGTTATCAGTTGGTTGTTTTTGTCGATAATTTTTGCCGCTGTTTTGTGTTATCTGTGATAAGTGTGTGTTATCTCTTTGATATTCTTAGGTAAATTAAAACTGTTTTTACTTTCAAGTGTTTCTATATCCTCGCACATTTTGCTTTGGCTTCTTTAATTTGTCGTTTAATGATTTTGTTAGTTTTATTATATTCTTCTTTGTTATATTTTTGTAGTTTTCTCTCCCCCATCAACTGTAGGATTTCATTAATCTCCAATCTTGTCTAGAATAAAACTAGAATAAAAAATCAAGAGTATCAACGTCGACGGATCATACTTAAACCACTTGAGATTCGTAAATGACATAGTTTTAATAGCCGATAATATCCAAGAACTAAATAATATGTTACATGCAGTTTCAGGAGCGGTAGGCTTAAAAATGAACTTCAGTAAAACAAAAATACTGAGCCAAGACCAGACAAATATAACAATACAAAATCATACCATAGAAAATGTTGAACATTATGTATAGCATTTTTTATATAAAAAAGCTTGCACGTCATTCTAGATTTAAGTCGTCAGAACCCCACAGCGTTGCCAAAACATCAGAATAGTTAGTATTTCCAATCTCCGAAATTTTTGAATGACGCTGGGCCCATAGCGGTTTCTTAATATTTTTCTGAAGCTATTTTCTTGTGGTATTTTAAATTAATTACTATTTAACTGGGAATAAGCCAGTCTTAAAAAAAATTGTTTAATTTACTGTTTGTATTTTGAGAACGATTTCCGAAGTGGAAATTGAAACGTCAATAAACGTATTTTTATCTTTAATTGTGGCTTATTCCCAGTTAAATAGTAATTAATTTAAAATGCTACAAGAAAATAGCTTCAAAAGAATAGTTAGTAAGTGAGGAATTTTTAAAATTTCAACTATTTGTCAAACTATTATATTAACAGTAAATACACTTAGTTTTAAGACTACTGCAACACATTAAAATACACAAGAAAACATTTTAATACAAAATTATATATTCTAAATTTTAAACTTACCTTTTTTAGGGCTTAAATAACAAAAACGTCCCGCCATTATTTCTTGTTCAAAATAATCTATCTTATATGAAAGCTTATCAGCTTTTTACAGACTTTTATTTGTTTTTACATATCACAATCACAATACACAACAATAATTAGTTTTTAAAGCTATTAATCTAAATTTAAAATGCATTTATAAATACAATTTATTAATATATATTATATTATGATTAAATTGTGTAAGAAATCAAAACATAAACAAAATTTCTACTCTAAAAAAGCGGCAACACTTTATATACTTTTGCCACCCGCTGAACTGTCAATAATTTTTGATATATTTCCTTATCAGTTGCGTACAATTGTCTAATATATTTAATTAAAATTATTATTTTGTGGATAATTAGACTTCAAGAGTTATTTCATAAAATTTATAATATTAATAATAATAAATGTTTTTGGTTATTTAATCAATATAATTCTAAAATTTCCAATATAATGTTGATTATATTTTTCTAATTATTACACCTTGTTGACGCCTATGAAAGATCGAGTAGTTCCGTCTGGGTTTCGTATTATAAGCTGTGTTAGGAAAATTTGAACTATAAGGTTGATGTTTTGGAAATTTTAAATACAAGTGACGTCACTTTATATAAATCGTGAAGTACAAGTGTTTTACTTAAAATGGTATCTAGGTCATGTCATCAAACTAGGAAAACCAAATCAAGATGCTGAAATTAAAAGAAGAACACAACTGACATGGGGTGCTTTCAGCAAACTAGCATATGTCTTGAAAAACACCACCATTCCTGTACACTTAAAGAAAAAGATGTATAACACATGCATACTACCAGTTTGTACCTACGGCTTGGAGACAGTAGTCCTTAACAAAAATCTGCTAAAAAATTAATAACAACGCAAACAGGAATGGAACGAATCAGCTTGGAATATCACTGAGAGACAAGAATAGAAACACAGAGATAAGACGTAGAACGAAGATTAGGGATATTGTTGAAGAAATTACAAAAATGAAATGGCGCTGGGTAGGTCACGTAGCCCGATATAATGACAACAGGTGGACACGGAGAATTCTAGAATGGAGACTAAGGACGACAACAAGAAGCTTGGGAAGACCTCAAAAAAGATGGGTAGATGACATAAGAGCAGTGGCAGGCAAACAGTGGATTAGATTGGTGCAAGATAGAGAAAGATGGAAGCAATTGAGACAAAGAATTTGAGTTGACAAAGAAGAAGACTGATGTAGTTCCTTTTGACTTGTTGCTTTTTGTCCATATCTCATCTATATCTGTAGTCTATGTGTTCTTTTAATCGTTTTATTATTTTTTTAAGTTGTACATACAGCTGAAGACTTGTTAATGTCCCTTAGGGCGTCAAGGTTTACTTTGTTAATCTCAATGTGGTCTCTTATTTCTGCTACCAATTAGGTTTTACGACAAGTGAGCAACCTTTTGCAAAGGAAGCTAATCGACTATATTACCTTACTACATGAAAATTTGGAGATGTTTACTTCTTATCGCAAATAAGGTGAGATAGTAAACAAAATTTCAATAGTATTTTGTGAAAAGAACAACTTATGATTTATTGCTTTATTTACATTTACAATAGGAAATCTCTTTACTTATATGGCGAGTAGATAAACGAATATTTTTTATAAGTAACTTTTATAAGTAATAACTTGACTTTGTTAAATAGAAATACAAAATAAAATTCACATTAATTATTTTTGAAAAAAGCGTACCAATTTCTTTAAATTACAATAGTGATTACAGTTCGAGCACAACTAGAGTCTAGAACTTATACTTAATGTGTTGATCATATATTATCAACGTGAATTTAGACTGTAGAGAATTAAGTTTCTTTAGACTCGTTATAATTAATTGGTACATCCTTGAACCTGGGTAAAAATACAGATTTAAGAATCCGTAACAAAGTGATTTTATTGTTTGTTTCCGTTTATATTTTACTATATAGTTATGTAATCGCAAAAGAACGTAATATGCTGTAACTGCGAAGTTTCTATGGAGAATGAAATCGTTAAATATTAAAAAATAGCACAAAGACGTAGATGATTATGAAAAAACATCAAATAATGTGATATTAATATAAGCAATGGTTTGATCTAGCAGACATGAACGTAAAAATCAATTTGTCAAGATATCAGCTTTTTTTTCAAGTCAATATAATAATAATAATTAAAAGATTTGTACAAAAACAACAAGTAAGAACACACAATGCAGAATTTTCAGAGTTCGAGGCAAAAATAGGATTAAAACAAGAAGGGTACGTTCTTCTTCTAAGGGTGCCTGTCCATTCCGAACGTTGGCGATCATTCTGGCTATTAAGACTTTGTTGGTTGCTATACGAAATAGCTATGTTGAGGTCTTTCTATACCATGCTCTCAGGTTAGCAAGCCAGGATATTCTTCTTTGTCCTGGGGCCCTTTTCCTTCAATTTTACCTTGCAAAATGCATTGAAGTAGCTCGTATCTGCCTTGATTTCTCATTATATGTCCCAAGTACTGCAGCTTACGGCCCTTCACGATGTTGACCAAATCCGCAGTTGTGTTCATCCTCCGCAGTACTTCTTCATTGGTGACTTTGTCTGTCCATGGTATCTTCAGGATCCTTCTGTATAACCATAGCTCAAAAGCCTGAAGTTTTGATAGAGTTTCCGCCTTTAATGTCCACGTTTCTACTCCGTACAGAAGCACTGATACACATAACATTTAAGGAGCCTATATTTTTTTTCTAGGGTGAGGTCATGGCTCTTGAACACAGAAACTCATAGTCAAGAATGCACTCTTTGTCTTTTCGATGAGACATTTAATCTCTTGAGATTGTTCTCACGACTCATTGATTATAGTTCCCAAGTAGTTGTATTGTGAGACACTCGTTCAATTCTTATTTGGTTACAATCTCATTGATTCTCGCATTTAGGTAATTCTTTTCCTTGCTGATAACTTTTAAAAACAGCTTCAGCAGATGGCTCATTAGGCTTATGGTCCTATAATCTTCACAGACTTCTGCTTCTGGTTTTTGGGGCAATGGAACGATTTAAGCCACTCCACTGGTATTTTTCCTGCGTTGTATATTTCATTTTGGCATAAGAAAATGTTTTCAAAAAAATAAAAAATTGAGCCGTAAAAGGATTAAAAATAGATGATAGTATATCTTAACCATTTGCGTTGCGCAGACGAGATTAGTACTATATGAGCACAGACACCATGAACTAAAATCAATGCTACAAGATCTAAATCACAATCGAATAAATGAATCTCGACAAAACAAAGATATTAAGCCACAGCCTAGTATATATATATATATATATAATATATATATATTTATATATATATATCGGAAAAAGGAGTACGACCGTCAATCCAATATATATAAGGATCACTCAGACGAGTGGTGGGTTCTTATATCGTCTCTAGGTGGAGAAATAAAAGACAAAGTTGATAGGCTACTTTATCTATTTTGAAGACGTTTCGCTTTCGAGTTTTGAAAGCATCATCAGTTCATCTAAAAAAGTACAATATGAGAACCACACAATCATGGAAACGATGTTAATTGTTACCTTAAAAAGACATGTAGCAGTCAATGTTATTAACAATAATGTGAATGAAACTAAGTAAATGGACATAATACGCTGATCTTGTATAAACAATTAAGTAACTAACAACATATATGAACTTATAAAATTAGCACAGCAAATGACCATGTGGTCTAAAGTAAATTAAATGTTATTTAATGTTAATTAGTGAGAAAGAACCAAGAAAATCATAGATAACTTCCAACTATTTTATGATTATTAAGCTTTGATTTTAACTTTAGGTAGCATTATAAGTGATATTAATAAAAATTATAAAAGTAGTGAAAATGAAGTTACCGATCAAAGCCCTACAAGTGTCGCCGGAAAAATGGCGTTAGATGAACCGGAACGAACTAAACCGCGAAAAGACAGCCAACCTTGAGGTCAAAATACTTTTGACAGATCAGCAAGGTGGAAGGTACCAACCCAAATAATTGGGCGGTCAATTTAAAAGTTTAAATGAGTTTGGATGACTACCCGGTTGCAAAAGACAAAACAGTGAAAGAAATTGGTATTGTAATAGCAACTCCTCTCAGCAAGGTGGCTGTGAAAATTAACTAAGAAATTGAACTTGGGCAGTTGAAATTAATGGTCGTTAATACCACTGTAGCTGATTAACTAGCCATAATGATTAACGTTATTACATACATATGAGGTTGAATGAAAATCTCCTGTTTGTAAATCTGGGCTGATTAGTGAGAGGAGTTGCTATTACAATACCAATTTCTTTCACTGTTTTGTCTTTTACAACCGGGTAGTCATCCAAACTCATTTAAACTTTAAATTGACCGCCCAATTATTTGGGTTGGTACCTCCACCTTGCTGATCTGTCAAAAGTATTTTGACCTCAAGGTTGGCTGTCTTTTCGCGGTTTAGTTCGTTCCGGTTCATCTAACGCCATTTTTCCGGCGACACTTGTAGGGCTTTGATCGGTAACTTCATTTACACTACTTTTATAATTTTTATTAATATCACTTATAATGCTACCTAAAGTTAAAATCAAAGCTTAATAATCATAAAATAGTTGGAAGTTATCTATGATTTTCTTGGTTCTTGCTCACTAATTAACATTAAATAACATTTAATTTACTTTAGACCACATGGTCATTTGCTGTGCTAATTTTATAAGTTCATATATGTTGTTAGTTACTTAATTGTTTATACAAGATCAGCGTATTATGTCCATTTACTTAGTTTCATTCACATTATTGTTAATAACATTGACTGCTACATGTCTTTTTAAGGTAACAATTAACATCGTTTCCATGATTGTGTGGTTCTCATATTGTACTTTTTTAGATGAACTGATGATGCTTTCAAAACTCGAAAGCGAAACGTCTTCAAAATAGATAAAGTAGCCTATCAACTTTGTCTTTTATTTCTCCACCTAGAGACCGATATAAGAACCCACCACTCGTCTGAGTGATCCTTTATATATATATATATAATATATGATATATATAGATATATATTATACTATATATATATATATTTATATATATATATTTATATATATATAGTATATATTATTATATTTATATATATATATTATATTATATATATATATATATTTATATTATATATATATTTATTATTATATATTTTATATTTATATATTATATATAATTTATATATATATATATATATATATATACTTTTAATATATATATATATATATATATATGTATATTTATATTATATATATATTTATATATATATATATATTTATATATATATATATATATATATATATTTATATATATATATAATATATATATCATATTCTATATATATATGTAACTCAACGGGCCATGGAGAGGGCCATGTTAAATATAAGTCTCAGAGATAAAATTTGCTAACACCGAAATACGTCGAAGAACTAAAGTAACCGACATCATGGAAAAAAATAGCGACATTGAGATGGCAATGGGTAGCAATGTATCAAGACAAGACACCAACAGATGGTCTCATAAAGTGACATTCTGGAGACCTCGAGAAACAAAAAGAGAGCGTGGGAAGACCCAAAAAGAGATGGATAGACCATGTAACAGCTGTAGCTGGAAAGCAGTGGATGATGAATTGCATAAAGAGTTGGGAAGCGTGGAAGCAATTGGAGGAGGCCTATGTCCAACAATGGATAAATGAAGGCTAAAAAAGAAGAAGAAGTGTATTTCATTAAATATTTCAGTCATTATTTTTATTTGTTCTGCATCTAATAGCTTCAACAGTTCTGCAGGAATTTCATCAAGTCCCGCTGCCTTTCCATCCTTCATTTGTCTGACGGCTGCCGTTATTTCTTCTGGTAGGATTTCGGGACCTGAATTTTCTTTAATGGTGGGCTCTTGTATTGTTCTAAGGTCATAGAAAAGTATTCTTCACATACTTTCTTTTTATCTTCTTTGTTTATGGCAATATTGCCTTTATCATCTGTTTTTTTCGCTGTTGCGTTTCCTCTCCTCTATTTCTTGACATTGTTCTATTTTTTGTTTCTCTTTGGCTTATCTTATTTTTCTTCTGACGATTTTATGTATTCTCTTATATTCTTGGAGATTTTTTTTGTTTTTTTTCTCTGATCCATAAGTTTAAGTATTTCATCAGGAGATCCACGATTTCCGTTTCTCTGGTATGTTTGTTCAGTTGTTCTTCTTTTATTTCTCTCACTGTTTATTGTTATGATGGTCAGAATTTCCTCTATAGTTCCTGCATTTTTGCATTTTAAGCACCTTTGTATTGAGGTTTTCACTCTACTTTAGTCGAAACATTGGGATCTTTCAGTTTCTGACATCATACTTCTTCATCGACTTATCTTATAACCTTCTTCATTCTGACCTTGAAATTACCTACAACTGGTATATGATCAGATTTATGTCTGCCCCCGGATAAGTTTTGACAGATATGCAGCTGTTCCTATACCTCTTATTTAACTAGCATGTAATCAATCTGATTTCTTACAATCCTTTCCACATAATCCTGTGGAGATTTCCAGGTGTACAGTTTCCTTGGGTGTAGCTTAAACCAGGTGTTCTCTGTGTCTCCCCGATCGTTCCGATTTCCTAGACCAAATGGTCCAACTGAAGATGATGTTTTGCTGGCCCCAACTTTGGCGTTGAGGTCAATCCAGTGACAATTATTAGGTCTTGCTTTTTCAACCTTTTCACGACTTTTATTGCTATGGTATAGGTCTTCTATCTCTTCTTCTGTTCCTTCTGTTGTAGATGGATTACACTTGAATTATATTGATGTCGATTGGCCTTGCTTTTAGTTTGTTATGAGCATTACTCTTGCTGTGATTGAGATGAACTTGTCAACAGATTTTGACACTTTCTTTTGTCAATATAATGCAGACACCCAATTCAGGTTTGCCATTATTTGTTCTAGAATAGTAATCACGGTATTTCTCAATATATGCGGTTCCTGAACCTGGCCAACGTATTCCATTTTACTCCCAGAATATTTAATTTAATGTGTGCCATTTCTTGTATTGCATTATGGATTTTCCCTTCCTGTGCCATGGTTTTCACGTTCCATGTGCCTATTCTGATGTTTCTTTGCATTTTAATCTTTTTGTTTATACTTGTAACTGCTCCTCCAGGAGATCCGATTGAGGAGCTTACTCCGGAAAATTAATTTCGCTGCAAGCATTAACCATTTGATTTCTACTAGGACTTATTAAATCCGGATCTTTAATGAGGTGTCTTGTCCCAATATTTCTTCTTATCTCTATGCCGTTGACCGCTTCCACGGTTCTTTCGTCTTTGAAAACCAGTTTCTTAACACCATATTTTCACTGCAAAATAAGATAACACCAAATCAACTGTTTTAAATGCATTAATATCTTTTACAGGCGTCAAGCAACAATATTTTTATTAGCTGAAATTAATAGTAATTTGGTACAAAATTAAAAACATCAGAATTCGATGTTTTAGGTGCAAAAAATAATCAGTTCTTTGAGCGAATTTGTGTGATTTATTGTGATTTATGGTGTCGTGCTGGAGAATGATTTGTCTGTAGCATTTGGTTTACTTTAATTTGTTAGATCAGCGTTATTCAAAGTAAGATAAGAGTAAGATAAAAATAAACTACCAAAACGAAATTCTACGTATAGTTTTAACGGGTACATATACGTAAATTTAAAAATTTAATATTGTTAAGCCCACGGCCTATAACATCAATTTGTTACTCATACGCCAAAATTTTTTCCCAGACTATAAGCCATTGAATGATTCGCAGTTCGTCGCACCGCTTCTTGTTGATGCGTAGTTCGAAAAAAATCGTCTGGCTGCTCAAAGTTTCTGGGGACTTTGAGTTGATTCGATGGTTGTATAATATAAAAGGAGGATTGTTTGGAAAAGAGAATTAATTAATCAAGCGTACAGCAAAATTTACTTGCACCACAACTCAGTAGGTATGTTATGTTTGCTTGTGTTGCTTGCTACAGAGGCTTTGAATGTTTTTCTGCAAAAACAAAATAAAGGAATAGACGATTTGACAAACGCCATAAAAGACATTACAGACATTAACAGTAACACATAGACAGGCTAAAAAAGAAGACGACTGAAGCGAGACGACATTTTGACAGATAAAAAAGAAGACATTACATCTAAAAAGAAAAAGAGGACGGCCTGACCGATAAGGAAAAAGAAGATCCGTGGCAGTCGAAAAGAAGACGACTGAAATGACACGACAGTTTAACAGATATGAAAGAAGACTTACAGTCGAAAAGGAGAAAAGTATTGCCTGACAGATAACAACGAAGAAACTGTTACAGCTGAAAAAATGACGTCTGATAGTGACTTTTGACAGAGATAAGAAATAGAACTGTGAAAGCAGCCGAAAAAAAACAAGAGGAATTGTCAGACGGAGAATAAAAGACGACTTGACAGACGGAAAACAAGAAGTGATATTTGACATGACATCTGTCAAAATTTCCCCAGACTTAATCCTCCATACCCTGCTCCATACTAGACATGAGAATTCAATCTTTCTTTTATCGAGCCTCACATTACCTGATGAAGAATAAAAAACAATTTCATACCTACCATTATTTGAAACTTAGTTTTTTCATTTTCTTACGAATGTACTACTTACTCAGTAACAGTAAGTCTTACTGTATCCACTTCTTTTGATTTGATGATTATTTTGGTTTTGTTTTTAGGTTAGGGCTTTAGGGTTAGGGATTCCATTAAAAGTTGTATTTTTAAAAGGGTGTCACTACCAAGAAAGTTTGTTAGTCGCTGGGTTAGATAATCGAAAGTTCTACATTTTACTACAGCTAATTATGGATTGTAAATTAATCCTACTCGAACACAAACTGGCTCTTTTACTTCTGTTTTCTGTTGCTTCTTTAGCTTTATTCAAGTAAAACAAATGCTTTGTGCAATAATAAGAGTATATTTGCAAATATTGTGTAAATATAAATATAAAGGAGAGGATATTTAATTACCCATACATACATAAAGAAACTACCCCTAACATATTTTCTATTCTACATAATACGTAAAGCTTGTCCGGAAAATCTCGGCGCAAATTACCAGTAATTTTAATCAACCTTTCGTTAATACTTTTGGCTTTATTATATTCGTTTACCAAGTCATCTTTCTTTTTGTAAACGACATACGGTGTTTGTTTTTTGATTATCTGTTTATACAGAACAGCCTTCCGTTGATTGAGTACCAACAGTTCGAATTTTAGCTCCCTGCTAATTTTCGTTTCTTCAAGTTCCTTTTTGAGTACATCTAGATGGCCATGTATTGATCTTTCACGTGTCTTGATATAACTGATCTTCTTTAAATGATCTGTTTTTGCTTTTTCTTCTACTGTAATCTTTTTTTTGGTTGTTTCAATATCGTTTTCGACTCTCTTAATTTGATTTTTTATATTGTCGAGCTTTTTCGTTAAATTCATTCTAATTTTTTCAGCCGGGTCGCCTTTCTGTAACATAAAATTTAAGTTATTAGAAATAATAAAAAATACAATTTGGGTTAGAATTTGTAACTACTCTCTTTCCATAAACTTTTCTAATTGTCACTGCACATATATAAAATTAATATAGCCTAAAATTTACGGTACTTCAATTAGGATTACGTTTTATTCATAAATGACCTGCACAAACCACCACAGATAAAACAGTAAATAAAAACATTAAAACAAATATCTGGACTTTTGTTTGCACAAGCCTCATAAGTACTTGCCAATTTTTTTTACGGCGTATGATCTTAATTTTGTATAAATTATGGTGGATAATATTTTATGTGTTCCACAATGTAACTTTTTAGTAGTTTTTCCCATTCCAAATGAGTCTCATCTTTCCTTAATCAGCTCAGGTGCTATTTGGCCAGATCCCAGGGTCTCATTTAATTTGTCTACTGCTCGTCTAACCCTAGACATCGTTGGGAGGTTTTTTTCTGTAATCTACTTGGTCCAATGGTATTTCAGATTACGTCTCCTTTCTGTCCAAGCCTTTCTTTAAAATGTTTTGTCCATCTTAGTCTTTCGTGTTATTACGTCAAGATATTTTCTTCGTTATATCTGGACATCGTTGTTTTGGTTGAATTCTTTTCTGCTTTCGTTTATTTTATGGTCCTTTGTGGTACTCTTGTCTCCTCTGTTTTACTTAGTTCCTATTATCCTCGGAGTTCTTTATTCATATTTTCACGCAATATTAATCTAGCGCACATATAAGCCAAGTGGCAAATTTCGAAGTAGTAGACAGATTTATATGCTTGCGCTCCATGATAACCAAGAATAGCGATATAGTTGTTAATAAATCAAGCGTCGACTAGCAGTGGAGACTCCTTTGATTAAAATATTTAAAGACCGAACAATAACAGGAAGACTCAGCTGATGTTGGCCAATGTCCTTATTTTTCCAATTGCTAACACTCGGCGAAAATAGGACTCAAAAAAATCGATAGAAGTAAGATTGAAACTTTCGAAATGTGGGTCTACAGAAGAATTCTATGCATATCATGGATATGAACGACAGGCTATTAAAAAAAGTGGACCGAACATACCTAAATTACGTCTATCACAAAGCCAAAGTAGAAGGACTAAATACGGAATACTTATACAGAAAAAAAATCAGAGAAGATTGCTGGGAATGAAATATTGGAAAACGATAACATCGAAGAAAGCTGAGAAAACCTCAAAAATAATATAATTAGCGCAGAAACAGAATCACTTGGAGAGAGGAAAGTAACAAACACTAACATCTTAAAAAAGAAAACCTCAAGAGGTAAAGACAAAATGTGAAGAAAAGAAGAACGCCTTTTTATAATATCGAACGCAACAAACACAACAAGATACAACCACTATAAACGAATCAGAAATGAAACAAATACTTTTAGTCAGACAAATGAAAAGGGAGCACTGGCGGAGCTTCTCAAAACAGATGGAACGCGACTTCTAGGGAACACAAAAAGAAATATGGAGAATGAAGGGATAAACGAACTAATAAAACTTTTAGTCAGGTAAATGAAAAGGGAACACTGGAATGAAGGGATGAACGAACTAATAAAAACGAAACATACCAGATCTGACCAAACAACTATTAAAACAATTCCAAAAAATAATAGAATAAAACAGAATATTATAAGAATAGCAATCAAGCATCCTAATAACTCCCTTCAAAAAAGGAGACAAATTGGACCCGGAAAATTAGAGAGGAATTAATCCCGGATTAATTAATAAGAGATCGTGCACCGACGCTATATTTATTAATGAAGCAAGTGCAAGAGAAATCAGAATACAACAAACCGGCATATCTATGTTTTGTGAACCTTAAGAAGTCATTTGACAGGGTCAAATTAAAGGACGTTATCCACTTATTGTATGCAAGAGAGATACCTCTAGAAATAATCAAAACGATTAAAAATATCTACCGAAACAACACAATAAAAGTAAAAGTAGAAGAAGAACTAACTTACTCTCTTAAAGTAAAGATAATTTACTACGTATGCTGCACCAGTTCAGTATAACTGCCAGAAAATTTAACATGTTAGTTTCCCCAAAAAAGACAAAATTCATGGTTATGGTCATGGTCAACAGCAAATTTACTAAGATGTAAATTGGAGCTGAAAGGTCAGATAGGTAACAAATTATTGAGTTTTTAAATATCTAGGCATTATACTATCTAGCTACGAAAAGCTCGAAATAGGAGTGGAAAATCAAGTGAATCGAACAAACAGAGTCGCAGGTTGTCTGAATGAAACAATATGGAGAAATAAAAATATCAGGAAAGAAATAAATGGCAGAATTTACAAAACAGTCATGAGACCAATAATGACATACTCGGCAAAAACACGACCTACACAGAGAGGACAAAAATAATGTTATTAATAACAGAGATACAAAAATGATGGTAAGACACTATGGGACAAAGCTATAAGTACAGATATACGACGTAGACGCAAGGTGAAGAACATCAAGGGCTGAATAAGAAATAGAAGAGTAGAATGGAACAATCATATTAAGCCGAATGACAACACCTAGAGTAGTAAAGACGGAGAGAGACGGTTCCCCAATAGGAATACGATCAGAAGCAAGACCACTAAAACAATGGAACGACAACTTACTAGAGACACATCGAAAAACAGACAGAGTCATGTCTACATAAAAAGAAGATATAGCCAGAAGAATGGGGACTATGGAACTATTGGTAGTAGAAGGAAAGGTAGAAGGCCTAAGACCAAGAGGAAGATTTAAAGGCAACACAAGATGGGCAGACCAATTGAAGATTTGGTGGGAAAATCCCTATATAAGCCGTCCATCTGGCACAAGATGGCAGTTAATGGAGGCACCAAGCTAACAATAGTTAGAGTATAACTACGCCATGACAAAGCCTCTGGAGGAGGAGGATTAAAACTCTTTCTTTCCCATAGTGTTTATACACCGTTTCTCTTTGTAGCTATCAGAATTAATCAATTTCTCTAAAAAAAATCATATTAGATAAATTGAACGCCTTTGTCATACTCCTTTGCCTCCTTTATTATTCACATAATCTGCTAGATATTCCACAATTACATTTTAACACTTCAATTAAATTTTATTTGTTATGAACAAAATAACTATGAATGAAAATATACGATGATCTCATGTAATCCCAGTTTAACTTTATTGTATTTATATTGTAAATGCAAAAATAAAATAAAAATGTGTAGCAGATAACTACTGATAAGAGAAACCACTTATTATCACGAATACCACGTAAAACCGTGGTTTTTTAAATGCGTCTAAATGACTCAGACTTTGAAACATATTGAACTATACATATTGAAAATATGAAAAATTGATTATACCAGCTCAGCGGAAAATATTCGCAGATAACTTGGCCGATTCCAGAAACGAAATATAATCAAATACTAACAAATTGGCTAAAGTTACAAAATAGGTTCGACTATACATCGCACTGGAAAAAATTGATAAAATGTACTACCTAAAAAACAGTCTAGATAGCCAAACCATTTGCTACCTAGAATAGGAGGTATATTTTGATCAAATATCAAAACCATTTTTATTATTCAATAATCATTATACTAAACACAAACTCGGAAATCAAAAACGATGTGTTTTAAAGTTTTGTATAATGTAAATAAGAGGATCATCACAAATTATAAAACCTTCTTATCAAATAGGATCATTAATGTGTATCAGTATACCGGGTGGTACTTTGAAAACTTCCCAATCAAAAAAGACTTTCAAGGATGAAAGTTTTAACGCTGGGAAGTTTTCAAATTCCCACCGTTTATAATCTTTAGAGAAAAAAGGCTAAAAAACGTTTGCTTAAGGGTGTAGATTACAAAATACAAAGAAGGATATAAAAGAGAAAACGAATTGTGAAAAATAAAAAAAAACAAAAATCGATTGGCCTAATGATAACAGAAAGGGACCAAGCAAGCACGTATTAGTTTAACCCAGCCTGAGAAACTTGCACACTCCTTCAGAATGACATTAGGGTGATACAATGCTTCATCAAATAGACCATGTGCTGATAGACAAAAGGGCAGCCAGTAGTATCTCAGATGTGAGAACACGACGAGGAGGATGCTGTGGATCAGACCATCTTTTACTCTAAACCAAACCTAGATGCAGAGTTAATAAAGAAAGAAACGAAAGACAAAAAAAAACAAACAAACTGGACTTGGAAAAACTGAAGATTCAAGAATGTAAAGAAAAGTTCGAAGAAGTCGCAAATGAGTTAAGGACGCTAGAACTGCACTCCATAGAGGGCAAATGAAATAATGTAAAAACAGCAGTACTGACAGCGGTAGCGTCCACCCTGGGAAAACAAGAAGAAGGCGAGAAGGGGAGCATTGTTTGATGAGAGCAGACAAGCAATAGAGGAAAGAAATAAAGCACACAAAATGTATATAACAAGAAGAATACGAGAAAGACGAGCATCGTTTGAAGTCGCAAGACGGAAAGCAGACAAGATATGTAGAAATAAAAAAAGAGCCTATGAAAGAGCCTATGAAAATGGAAAAAATAGAAAATTTCAAAAACAACCAAATTAGAGGGGCTTACGAATACCTAAAAAAGATAAAAAGTTAATATAAACCTCAAACAAGTCTATGTAAAGATGAAAGTAGGAAACTAATCAGTGACCAGAACAGTGACAGTGAACAGAAAGTCACAGAAACCTGGATGCATTATTATCAGACCCTACTTGGTACACAAGTAGACATGAAAAATGAAATGGGTACGAACTACGTAGAAGAGAATGGAGTAGAAGCTTCAACCATAGAGGAAGTTCTCGAAGCTATTAAGGCCCAGAAAAACAATAAATCCCCGGATGTTGACGAAATACCAGCAGAATTGTATAAGGTAGCTGGCACCACCTAGTAAGTCACATCCACGCGTTCGTCAAAGATATATGGCAAGAAGAGAAAATACCCGACGACTGGAAAAAAAGTATAGTATGCCCCATCTTAAAAAAGGAGACAAACTCCAGTGCAAAAACTACCGTGGAATTTCTCTACTATGTACAACATATAGTCCTCACGTATATTATAAACGAGAGGATCCAACCACTAGCAGAAAATATTATTGGAGAGTATCAGACGGGCTTCCAACGGAGAAGATCGACACTGGATCAAATGTTTACAGTCAAACGGATCTTGAGTAAATTATGTAAACATGACATTGATGTCAATGGGATGTTAATGACATGATAATAATGGGAGACTTTAACGCCAAAATTGGAAGTAAGATTGAAGACTGACAGCAAGATTGGAAATTTTGGATTCGGCACAAGAAAGACAAGAGGAGAAAAACTCATGGAATTCCTGGAACAAGAAAACATATATGTTATGAATACCTTCTACAAAAAGAAACCTAACAGAAAGTGGACATGGGTCGCACCTAACGGAACTACCAAAAATTAAAATAGACTATTTTCTCTCAAACAACAAAGGAATATTTAAAGACGTCACAACAATAAACAACGTAACAACGGGTAGTGACCATCGCATAGTCAGAGCAAAAATAAATATTAACATGAAAGAAGAGAGAAAAAGGATTTTTTTAAAAACAACGAGGATAGATGCCTTTAAACTAAGAACAAATGAAGAGCAATTCCGAGAGGTAGCGGATAAGTTCGAACCTGATCCTTCAAATAATCAAGATCAAATTGACGAGATTAATAAAAACCTAAATAAAAGCCTTCTCGCAGCAGGACTACAGGTCGTAAAGAAAACAAGGACTAAAGAAGACAAAATAAGCAATGAAACTAAACAGCTAATGACGGAAAGAAGACAACTACTAGCGCAAAACAAACGCCATACTCAAGAATATAGAGAACTTAATAAAACAATTAGAAAAGAACTAAAACGCGACATACAAAAATGGAACGAGAACTTAATGGAGCGAGTCATTGAAAACAACAGAGGCTTAAAATGTCTAAGACCCGCACTGGGAGTTCAAAAAATCATCAAAATTAAAGACGCCAACAATAAGGTAGAGATGGACAAATATTGTCGAAGACTTCTACACTTCCTTGTACAGCTCGCAAGGCCAGCATAATGAAACAACAAAGGAGATCGTCAAAAGAAAAAATAAAAAACGTGGGATCAGAAGTACTACCAAATATAAAGGGATACGAAATAGAAAGAGCATTAAAATAACTAAAAAATAATAAAGCTCCAGGACACGACGCGCGACGGTATAATTGCCGAGCTCTTGAAAACAAGCAAGACATTAACAATCCCTGTACTAACAGATATTTAATAGATGTCTCCATAATAGCCAGATCCTAAAGACTGGAACGAGAGTCTAGTAATACTCTTACACAAAAAAGGGGACAAATGTGATCTACAGAATTATAGACCTATATCGTTGCTCAGTCAAGTATACAAACTATTTATGAGAATTATTAATAACCGGTTAACCTACAAAATGGATAATTACCAACCGGTTGAACAAGCTGGCTTCCGCAAAGGATATAGTACATCAGACCATCTGCTGACAATCCTATATGCTTCCTATCATGACATATGGATGTCAAACCTGGACCCTAACCAAGGCAAACATGAATAAACTAGCCACAACAGAAAGAACAATGGAAAGAGCAATGTTAGGTATACGACTGTCAGATAAAAAGAGGAACGACTGGGTAAGATCCAAAACAAAAGTCGAGGAAATAACAACAAAAATTGCCAAACTTAAATGGAGCTTCGCGGGCCACACTGCTAGACAGAAAGACAAACGTTGCAATACTACAATACAACATTGGAGACCTTACGAAAGTAAACGACCAAGAGGAAGACCACAGATGAGATGGGTTGATGACATTAAAAGAATAGCCTGAACAAATTGGAAATATGTTGCTCAGGATAGAGACCGATGGAAGGAGTTGGGAGAGGCCTATGTCCAAACATGGACGACAGAAGGCTAAGAAGAAGAAGAGAGAAGAAGACATTGATGTTCACAACGTGTTTGTAGATTTCAAACAGGCTTAAGACTCAGTCAAAAGAAACAAACTCTACAATATATTGGCTAAATTGGCAATACCACACAAGCTAATTAGATTCATTAAAGCCACAATGGATAAAACTCAGGCATATGTACGAATACAAAATCATCGAACAGACTTTTTCAAAATTTCGCAGGGATTAAAGCAGGGAAATGGGCTGGCCCCAACTTTGTTTAACCTGGCACTGGAGTATGCGGTTAAGCAAATGCAAACTGGACGAGGAAACCTACTGACCAATCGAACGGTTCAACTGGCCGCTTATGCCGATGATATTAATATTATGAGTAGAACATCAACAGGAGCACAGGAAACATACGCAGAATTAAAAACGCAAACAAAAATGCGGTCTGGAAAGGTCTGGAAATTAACACAGAAAAAACAAAAATAATGATAGACGGGAAGAAATATAGTCTCACAAAACATTATACATGAAGATGACATTGAAACGGTTGGAAAGTACGGGGAGTAGAAATATATGCCGACAGATCAGAAGATACAGAAATACGGAAGAGAATATTGCAGGTAAACAGAGCTTATTTTGCCCTATCCCATATATTTCGGTCTAAAAATGTCGAAACGCAAAAATGAGAATCTATAAAACCTTAATTCGACCAATGGCAGTAAAGCATGGGTCCTGAAAGAAACATCCAAAAGCAAACTCGAAACATTCGAAAGGAAAGTACTGAGGAGAATACTGGGACCTGCGAGGGAAAACGGAATTTTCAGAAGCCGATACAACTACGAGCTTTATCAACTTTATAAGGAAGCACCACTGTCATACTTCATTAGAATACAAAGATTGCAATGGGCTGCACATGTGATAAGAATGGAAGAGGATAGGCTACCAAATAGAGCACTGAATGCTAGAATGCAGGGAAAGAGACCGGTTGGAAAGCCAAGAAAGCACTGGGATGACACAGTAAACAGCGAAGCAGAAGCCCTTTTAGGAGTCAGTGTGTGGAGAAGATCAATTACAAACAAGGGTGGCGGCAAAAAATAAAGAAGTCCAACGCTAAATTTGGGCTGTAGTGCCGTAAAAGAAGATACAATTCATTGGAGCGAGGAGGATTAACTCGTGTAAACAGGAATTACTCCACCGCGCACTCCGATAGCGCCCTCGATAGCGCACTAATGCGTTATAGAAGCTCTCATATCAGCTAAATGCTTGTCATATGGGAGTCATTAATACAAGGCCTTCCCCACGAAATTCTACCCCGAACAACGGAAGCCAGCGTAAGGAGCTCTATTCCCGCTATCTCTAATGACTTGCTTTTCTATAGTTCTGTATTGCTTTAATAGTTCCCGCTCTGGGCTACCTACGCCCAGTTCGGTAACTCGGCGCTCGAGGATGTGGGTCCCTCTTGCTCATTTTTTGGGTTTTGTTAGTATTTTTGTGGTTTGTACCATTTGCTAGTGTTCTATTTTTTTTATGACCGAAGATTTTTGTAGTACTGTCTGAAATATATAAACTAAACATTAGTAAATACAGTACCGTGCCAAAGGTTAGCACCTTTTTAGTTAGGTTAAATATATAAACTAAACATTAGTAAATACAGTACTATGCTTTCATCTATGGTACACATCGCACCTTAATATCTCTCGCAGCATCCAGTTTGAGTTATTTTTTTAACTCAACTGATTTGAAAGGAACTGAGAACGTTTAAAAAAGGGAGATAAAAATTGTATTTGTCATACTGGGCACTTCCTGTCGTTGTTTTGCGTCGTAGAGCACATTCTTATGTTAAGGAATTGTTGAAAAGAGGTCAAACATATCAAAATTGTAGTATTACAAAATCGGAATATAATAATAGAGCAATTATATGAATTTAACTTACTTTATCTCCGTGCATTGACTGAATTGCTTCGGAAGAATAAAAAATCTTATCTCTTCGAGATATGCAGTACTCCATGTCCTTCACCAATTTTTCCTGTGCTTTTTTAAGTTGTCCGTAAATAATTTCCATTTTGTGTATTTCCAGCTGCATTGAATTTAATTCTCCACCTTTACCTGCAATATTTATATGATGTTGTTATGGGCTGTTCTTTTAAAAATACTGTTTTTATTAAACAACAGAACGATTATTATTGCAATTACAATCTACTTATAAGCGATTAATGACTTGTAATCTAAGCTAAATGCTATATTATTTAATTTTTCACATACCCAAAGTAGGCTGTCATAAGTCAATACAGATTTTAATATTTTTTTATAAAGTAGTAGCTTATTATCAATCGACAGAGCGGGGTTTATTTCAACTAGTCAGTACATCTTTCATTCAACATTTTTATATTTAGGTCTTTCCTACTCCATATATCAAAATCATTTTATCAATATTCATTATATCTCCGAGTTGATATTTCTTTTCACCTGTCTTTTAGATGTTGTAGTCCAATTTCTTTATCTTGTTTAATAGCTTCCTCCAAGACAGAGAAGAATATAAAAATTAAGAAGGAATGCTAAGAAAGTGATAAGGCAAAATAAAAGAAGATGGATAGACAAAAAAATACAGGAAATAGAGCAGGAAAGAAAAAAACAGAAATACGAAAAGTTTTTACAAAAAGATTAAAGAACAAGACAAAAAATACAAGGGCAAAA
The DNA here is from genome assembly GCA_918026665.1 of Diabrotica balteata. Lineage (NCBI taxonomy): Eukaryota > Metazoa > Arthropoda > Insecta > Coleoptera > Chrysomelidae > Diabrotica > Diabrotica balteata. Next base: position 91,904,333 of record OU898280.1, read on the forward strand.
CAAACGGAATAAAAAATAGAGAGGGAATAGTGATAATAGAGGACCAAGAATACAAGCAAGTATGGAGAGATTACTACAGAGAGCTCTAGGCGGAGAAAACAACAGAAGAAGAAATGCATAACGAGGAGGAAACGGTACACGAAGAAGAAGCAGATGAAGTAGATGAAGTAGACATCGAAATTTCAAAAGAACCAACATTAGAGGAATTGGATGAAGTAATACAGACAAGCAAAAATGGAAAAGCCCCTGGTAAAGATGGAATTAATATGGAACTAATAAAATACGGGGGAAGGAAACTAAGAGGAAAAATACTGGCACTATTGAAAATATATGGAAAGAAGAGAAAATGCCAGGGGACTGGGAGGTAGGGCAGATCATAACAGTACATAAAAAGGGAGACCAACAAATCTGTGAAAATTATAGAGGAATAACATTACTAAATACAACATAAAATATTGACATCAATAATAAAAAAGAGGTTATCAAAGATCACAAAGAAGACAGTAGGACAGTACCAATGTGGATTCACAGAAGGAAGATCCACAATAGATGCAATACACACAATAAAACAAATAATGGAAAAAGCAAACGAGTATAAATTAGAATTGGAAATGTTATTCATAGACTTCAAACAGGCATTTGATTCAATTAAAAAGAACGTATTAATGATAGCACTTAAAAAATTAAAATTCCACAAAAACTCAGAAAATTAATAGAAATGACAATGAGAACTACAAAAATAAGCATAAAGACACAAAGAGGAAAGACAGAGGAATTCTCAGAGGACAAGGAGATGCCTTATCAACAACGCTATTTAATCTAGCATTAGAATATGTACTGCGAAATATAAACAAAGGAAATCTCAGAACAAGAGGTGGTCAAATAATTGCATATGATATTGCTATTATTGCAAAGAACAGAAAAATAATGAAAGAAATGCTTGAAGAAATAAGAGAGAAAGGGGAGGTAATGGGGCTAAAAATAAATTAAGAAAAGACAAAAATATTAAGATTAGGGAAAAAACCAATGAAAGAAAAAATTAAAATAGGAAGTTCTGAGTTTGAAGAAGTAGAATACTTCAAATACCTAGGAGTTACAATAAGTAAATCCGGAGAAAGGAAATCCGAAATAAAAGAAAAATATTAGCGGCGAATAAAGCTTATTTTGCAAACAAAAAATTACTTAAAAGCAAAACATGGACTAAAAAAAGTAAGATGAGCATTTATAACACCATAATTAGACCAATATTATTATATGCAGGAGAAACAATGACGATGGTTAAAAAAGATGAAAAAGACTTGAGAATAGCAGAGAGAAAGATTATAAGAACCATACTAGGACCAATCAGAACAGAGCAAAATGAATATAGAAGCAGAACAAATGCAGAAATTAAGAAAGAACTTAAGGAAGACATCGTAACTAAAATAAAGCAATGCAGAGTTAGATGGTTAGGTCACATTTGGCGAGCAGGCGATGAGGCAGTGACATACGCAATGATAGAATGGAATCCAGGAGAAAAAAAGGAAGGGGAAGACCAAGATCAAAGTGGCTGCAAGAAGTTGAAGAAGACCTACAAAGGGCAGGAGTCAGAGAATGGAGAGGAAGAACTAGAGACAGGAAAAAATGGAAAGATATTGTCAAGAAGATGAGATAAACAAAAAAGACATCCACTTAAGGAATAGGATCTAGAAAGCATTTGCGGTTTAACCCCACACTGGGGTGTATAGCCATTATATATATATATATATATATATATATATATATATATATATATATATATATATATATCTATATATATATATATATATATATATATATATATATATATATATATATAATAGCTTCCTCCCATCTTTCTGCATCCTCTTGATATGCATTGGGTTTGGATGTATTTTCAAGATATATAGAAAATAGCTCTGCTTTTTGTGCATTATTTCTGGCACAATTTTTACTTTAATGGGCGGGGAGGTCTCGTTAGTCTTTTGGTACCTTTCCATAAAGAGTAATTAAATCTACCATCATCTTATAAATATTGTACACAAACAATTCTGCTCCTTTATCTAATTTGTCTATTTTTTTAGCGGTACCGCCAGATTTATTTTCTCTTCAAGGCTTAGCTCAAAACTTGCCCAATCCGTCAGTTTGTGAGTTAATATTGAATTACTTTTATTTTTTAATGATTTTGTTACTCATGGTTAATACTCTAAACAAATGATCAAACTTCATATCCTAGCAAACGTCAATGTGTACAAATTAGTATAATATTCTTGATTATAAAGAAATCCATTAGGTAACGGATCTTATTTTTATCTGTAGGCCAATACTAAGCTGATATTACGTACGGATATATTATCTGATATACTTTGTATCCTTTAAATTTAATATAGGACTGATTTGTAATATAATGTGTTTCAGAGACAAGAGAGATCAATTTTCTTAATGTCAAAGATTGCGTTTAGTTCTTGCGAGTGATTCAGCAACCTACTGGCATTCTATGTGATAATTCTAAGGCCATTGGCCATTTCTTACTGTTGGAATAGCTTCTTTAGATCTATATTTCACATAAGTGACTCTTTTGATTTTTTTTAGTTCCTGTAATATTATTTGGGAGTCTGCTTTGTTTTTTTTTTAATCTGGTTTGTCTTTTGATCATTTTTATTGTAATAATTTTTATTGCCAGAATTTGTTACCGCACAATTACACAATTATTACTTATATCATTAGTAATATTTTAGATAATGAACAGGATTAACTTATAGACATTTTATAATATCGGGAGAAATGTACAACATACTGTTTGACGAGTTAAAAATATTTAAAAAATAATAAAATCTTGTAAAAAAGTTACCTCTAGCTTCTTTCATGTTCATGAAAGTATCTTTTGCAAGTAGAAATTGTTTTTCCCATTCCAGTGCTTCTCTGTTGATACTAATAAGTTCCTTACTTAACTGTAATTTATCTTCATCGATTTCAGCAATTTCTGCTTCGATGTGTAGCAACTCTAGCTCAGAATCTTTTAATTTGGTATCGTATGTACTCTAAAATATAAATACATCATTACCTTTTAGTTCAGCATGCTGGTATACAGGTACCGAGATATGTTTGTAGTGCTTGTGTTTTACAGATTACGAGATGGGGTCTATCACGGAAAACTTATTGAAAGAATAGAAAACAAAATCTGGAGGAATGAAATATAAAGATAGTAAATATTATCGGGCATAAGAAAGCAATCGTAACAGTAGTTAGAGATATAGCAAAAGAGACACATGGAAACAAATTTACATACTGTCATCTATTGTTTAACTTGTAATTTGAAGGAATATTCTAATAAGTAGTATATGGAAGATAACATAAAATAACGTTGCTAAAAACAACTACTTAAAGCAGCTGCTTCGAAAGATGTAGTGGCCATGATGATTGCCAACCTCTATAACGGAATTTAAACTGGAAGAAGAAGAAGAATGTTGTTGTATTTCGTCGACATGGTCTACATTGAAAATTAGAGTGGGACACATTCCTTTGGAACATTTAAAAAAATGGTCGATCATTAAAAAAAAAAGGATATTCTGGTTATGGCATGGCCCTTTTATCCAATGGCTCCCGTACCCTTGTAGTACCCAGATCTCCTGATCCAATTTTTCAGTTATCTGGATCCTAGACTCAACGTGACCATCGTATTACGTGTAACGTGTAGTTCCCGGAGATCGTTTTACCAAATTGTTGGTATGTCACGTAGATGTCTTGCTTAATGGATGTGGTGATTTAGTGTTGGATACATTTTTCTTCGCATATGCAGCTCAGATGTCCCAACTATCTCTTTGTAGACCTGTGCCACAAGATTTGGCTCTATAAAGAATTAGTTGCGCAAATTTTGCTAATTAACCCGGTTATGCATAGATTATCATAGAATTTTCCTAAACTAGCAATTAAGCGATATATTCTGTTTTTGTTGTCCAAAACAACATACGTTGGTGTTAATGTGTAGCTTCGGCTAAAACACGGCATTTGGTTCCAACCGTATCCACCAAAGGTGCCTGAAAAAACTCCCACTTAATGTATTCCCTCTAATCACGGCTACAGTCAATGTTGCACTCAAACTTTGCTGTTTTCCCTTGTCCTGGAAAATAGTAAGCACTATTCTGATACCAAAACTGAAAAACACTAGACTAACTCTGATTGATAATGACCTATTTCACTCCTAAACACGCTGGGCAACGTCTACGAAGGTTTATTATATCGTCCATAATATCATGCCCGATTTTTTAATTCGGATCCAGCTCAAGATACTCCATTCCACATGCATTGAGAAATGTCATCATAGGCACATTTTTTGACATCAAAAAAGCATTCAATGAGGTCTGGCACAAGACTTGATTAAAAGGTTCGTGAAATTGTACTACTACTTCTTAAATTAATGTACTCTTTCCCAATGGTAGGACGAGTTGAATAGAAGCCACAAAATCATTAAGTGCCCCATTTACCCCTGAAGTAGGAGTCCCGCAACGTTTTGCTGGAACGATTTAATCATCGTCACTTGCCAGCCCTAGAACCTTACTATATGGAGACAATACAGCACTCCTCGCCATTGGCCAAGACCCTATGATGTCTAATCACGCACAGCGACAACTTAAATTAGTCGAAAGATTGTGTGCAAATTGCCGAGCTTATCTTAATCTTGCTAGGTGCTTTCCTAATCATTTTTTCAATAGTTTTTCTCTTCAGAATTTTCTCCTCGAAATTATCACTTTATGAGATTACACGTATTGGTAATATCGCTAGACAATAATTAGTGAGTTGTATTTAAACGAAATTAGTATAGCCAAAGTTTATTTCAAAACTACAAGAAAGATAAATTTGTACTTACCTGTAGAAGAGTTGTATTTCTATCCAAATTCATCTTCACATTCCTCTTTTTGAACAAAGTCTCTCCAAGAACAGCAGCCTTATTTATAAGCATATTCAGATTATGTTTGACTTTTTCCTCGCGTTTCTTAATATCATCAATTTCATCTGAAATTCGTATATTCTTTTGCTGTAAAACCAAAACTTGCTTTTTTAATCGATTCATATCTTGAATTTGATCTTGCCGCTCATTGGATATCGAAATAATGTTGTTTTGCTCTCTTAGCCAAACAACTTGTAGTTTCCTGACTGACTGCTGTATCTCAGATATCATTTTCTCTGTATCTTTCATTTTTATTTCTCCCTTTGTTAAGGTCTCCCCGGTTTGTTTTTTGATTATTAGATCGAGTTTAATGTTTACGGCTTGATATAATCTGGAAAAATCGTCATACGTTTTATGTAAAACTTATATTTGTCTTATCATTATCATCATTTATTATTTATGAACATCACATATTTTCTGTTTGAGATTAGATAGAACGTAATATGAGAATTAACAGATAGGACCATGATACTATGACTAACAAGATAGGATCTTTCCGTAGCACAAAATCGGTCGTGTTCGCGCATGCCGTCATTGGAGAGTAGAATTTGAATTCTTGTTAAAGTTAAATGGGATTTGTATGCATTCTTTGATGAAAGTATTCAATTAGCAAAATAATATTAAAATGACTTTTTTGTGTTATGTGCGTACAAAAGATAATAATAATATAATATTTAAAAACTATAAGAAGAAACTAGACAAAAATAAGTTAAGGGGTTTAACAATGACAATAATCGTACACATAAGGATATCTCCAAACTATTTATTAAAGATTATTTATTGATACAACCAAAAAACTGACATTACCAACGTGCAACTCTCCAATTACGTCACGACTTATGCGCAATATCTTATCTTCTTAGTCATAATATCATGGGTAACACACAACACTTAAAATGACAGCTAACTGTTGACAGCTGCGTGAAAGAGACCTTTTCACAAAATAGTTAGTAATTGACCTTGAAATTGCCATATTATTCGACGAAATGTAGATGTATGTTTATATACTTCTATGATCCAAAAGTTTCCCCTTACACATATTTAGCACTTGTATCCCTTATTAATTTAAGGCATTTTACAAATAATGACAGATATAACTTACTTTTCTTTTTTTCTATAGCGAACTTCATATTTTTCTTGCTCCGTGCGTAGAATCTTCTGCTCCTTTTCTAATATTTCAAATTGTTCTTGTAAATCATTTTTAATTTGCATCATCTCATCATTTTTGTATGACTGGAAGGTTATTTGGGCTTTAAGAAAACTTCTCCGGTTTGTAGTTTCATTACGTAAAAGCTCCATCTGCAAAAATATAATCATGAATATAAAACTAAAACTAAAAAAAGGTTCATTGTCGCTTTCCAATTAGATAATTGTATCTGTAGAGTTTTTTTACAAATTAACTCCCAAATCTTATAAAATTTGACTTGAACACTTTTTCGACTAATCAATTCATTTTTTTGTCAATAATTTTTTTTTATTTATCTAATATTTTAGCTGGTTATGAATTTGTCACGTTAGTGTTGTATATAAAATTATTTTAAGAATTTAAAAATATTTTGTTTTTAGTGCACTTACCCGTCTTCTTTTTTCCCGGATCTCTTCTGAGGCAATTCTTGTTCTTTTGGCTAATTTGTTGTTTGTTAGTTCTCCTTGTATATATTTAAGTATATCTTCTTCTAGAGTTGATTTCTTTAGATACACTGAGTCATAATCTTTGATGACTCTGTCGAGGGCGTGTTGTTTGTGTACAATTTCATCTAAAAAATAAATCCTTAGTAATACTTAAGATCTGCTAAGCTTACGTAAGAATGATTAGAGATTCTCTATTTTAAAGGGGTCATCGGACCCTGTAGACCTTATTATGACGTGAAGGACACTGCATCTAGGGTGGATCAGCTCCTTGATACGGAGCTAATCTCTCTATAAACTATAAATCTCACTATACTGCTATAAACTACCTTAGGTTTACCATGGTACAAAGAATAACAGGTATGATGTTGCGCAGGCCACTCCCCTACTGTCGACGTGATAATGAGAGTTGCCGTCATTGTAATACATTTGTTTATAATGGGAATTTTATCAATGTTTTAACTTTTGACGTCTTTAATAAGCTTGTAGAAGATTTATAGTGTTTTTGTGAGAGTTAAGTTGATTTGTAGCATTTTAGTAAAAAAGAATTATTATTAAGAATATATTCAGCTCTCTATGCGAGTTTTTGAGTGATAGTGGCTTTGTAGGTATACCTAACTTTATATGGACAACATTTTGGTCTTTTAGAAATTGTAAATAAGGTATGTTTAATTATTATTGAGTCAGTATTTAATACTCAGATGACATAATCCTGATAGCTACTGACCTACAAGAAATGCAAACCATGCTTTTAGAACTACATACCGAATCTTCTAAAATAGGACTGAAAATGAATTAAAACAAAACAAAAGTCATGCATTCCGAAGACAACGTGACAATAATAAAACGATAAAGTTATAGAAATAAAATTGAAGAATATATATACTTAGGACAAAAAATAATCCTAAATAGGAAATTCAAACTAAAGAAATAAAAAGAAGAAGAAAGTTGGCTTGGGCAGCATTCGGTAAACTGAACTATATACTCAGAAATCAACAAATTCAATTACATCTTAGATCTAAAGTTTTTGATGCATGCATTATATCCGATATTAACTTATGCGGCACAAACATGAACAATCACAAAAAGAATATGAATATACTTAGAGTCACTCAACACGCGATGGAAAGAGCAATGCTAGGTATATCACTTAAGGACAAGAAAACAAACACATGGATAAGACAGAAAACCAAAGTCACCGATGTGGTGCAGAAAATCATTAAAGTTGAAATGGGAATACGCTGGACATGTAGCTGGGAGCGATCTAAACAAAATGGCACCGATCAATTTTAACCTGGAGACCATACCAACACAAAATACCCAGAGGCAGACCTCCTACGAGATGGACAAATGATCTGAAAAGGACTACCGGAAAAATTGGCTACAAGTAGCGTACGATAAAAAACAATGGAAAGGAGACTTGAAGAGGCTTATGTTCAGATGTGGACGTGAATGGCTAACGAAGAAGAAGAAGATTTAATACTCAACCATACTTATACCCATCTTGTATTTTTTAGAGGGGTTTTGCTAGGAATAGTTTACAACGTAAACATAAAATGCGTTGTGCAGTAGCTAGTTGTTTAAGTGATAATCAGACAAAAGGTGCCGATAAATCTGTTAGGTTTTATAGTTTTCCCATGGACTCGGTAGTGGAAAAACTGTAGGTTATTGCTTGTTGCCGTAAAGACAAATTGAATACTAAAACCTCAAGGATTTGTTCCAAACACTTTAAGCCGGAAGACTTTAAAAGAAATTTAAATCAAAGAAAAGACCTAAACTGAAGGGTGATGCGGTTCCTTCTTTTCATCTACCACAAACAAAAAGCAATCTGTATTTCAGAATTAAGAAATTAAACCTAAAACTTAAGGAAGATGTTAAGTTGTGTTTGATTTGTTTTCCGATTTTAGTGCAGATAATTAATGATAAATTATTTTCTTCTATTTACGTTTAGACGAAGACTTTTTTCCTCCTCGATACTGGCGCCAAATAAGACAATACAATCAAAAGCTAGCTCGTAAAATTTACGAAGATTACCTTTCTAGGATTAAAAAGCGAAAAACACAAAAAACTCACAAATTTATTTTACAGATTTTTTTTTCACTGTATTAACATTTTGTTCAATCAAAATAATAAAACACCTATATATTAATAAATCCGGAATAGTTCAATAGAAACTCTATTAATCCATAAAAATGACTTTTTATTGCCAATTAAAAAATTAATTGTGTTCTGATTGCTAACGTTCTTATGGGAAATATTTAAAATCTCTCTCATTGGGACGTAATGCGCGAATTCGTCCCAATTTCTCTCTCCGGAGTATATATACCTGTTATTCTTTGTACCATGAGGTTTACCTACTTCTAGCTGAAAATTGGATGCGGTACATTAGATCGTTTATTTTCTGTAGGATCCTGTACGGACACTTCCAATTTCGTTCAAATTTCAAAGTCCTTTTTGACGTTTGGTATTGTATAACTATACTGGGACACCTCTCTGGACAGTTGTTTCGGTAGCATGCATGTCGAACCTGGCCTTGGCTTTGCCACGTTGAAGCTTGTAAACTTTTACGAGCAAATTCGTAAACTTTTTCCAATTTTTCTTTCAAATTTTCGATATACGCCAGGAATGAATGTTTTTCTTCGAAGGGAGGCAATCTTCCGAAAATATCTTGAAAAAGCTTCATTTCTCTTCCAGTGATCATCATTGATACAGAATGACCGGTTGCGGTGAATGTTCGGAACTTCTATAGGCTAACAAGAGTAATGAAATTAAAGTATCCCAATCTTTTTGATTATCAGCTACAAACATTGAAAGCTATTGACAAACAGTTCTATTATGTCTTCCCACCATTCCGTTGGATTGCGAGTTTTTTTAATATTCAAGATTTTCATTAATTCTTGCCACAATTCTGAATCAAAATGTCGTCCTTGATCACAATGGAACTCTAACAGAACTCCATATCTTGGTACCATTTTTCCAGGAATGTTTGATCATTATCTTCTTCCTGTTTAACTGTCGTCATCCTGAGACTTACTTCTTCAGTAACATTATATTTTTCTTCAAGCTGACACCGGATCTGAACCTGCTATTGGTTTTGCAAAATAACACCTGTTCTTACCTTCAAATGAGTAACTTCAGATTCAAAGTTTCTCTTTCCTTTCTCTGGTTAGTTGTGGGAGATCGATTTCATAGAGACCAAATTTTACTAGTATTTCTAGTACGAATATATGATGGGCTTCTGGATTTTGATCTAGGCTTTCTATCTAGACCTTCTGTCCTCATTCCTTGTTTCTTCTTTCCTTGGAATCAGCTTCTGCAATTGTTTTGCAAATGTCCCATTCATCCGCAATTAAAACATCTTCTGTATTCATTTCGAGTTCTTTGTTGAAGATTTTGCAGTATTCTTAAAATTTGGGATAAAATAGATTGTTGTTATCTCCGGTAGTGACTTCTTCATTTTCTCAAAATCTTATTTCTTTTAATTTTGGGTCATATTTTGTCTCTAAAGTTTAAACGAGAGAGGTATAACTAGGTGTATCCTAGGGAAGAAATTGCAAAACGTTTAAATCTGGATCAAAAAGTCAGTATAGTAACTAACTGGATATATTAAATTACATTTTACAAAAACAGAAATGTCTATTACAAAATGTTATTTTAAAATATATATCTTTATAAAAATTTAAATTTTATATCGATGATGACCTGGTAAAATATTTGATTTAAAAATAGTCTCAATAATAGATGTTATTTGAAAAAAAAGTAAAAAAATTTACCTTGGTCATATTCATTATCATTGCATTGGTTACATGCATTGATTTTCACATTTCTAGACGTACAAGAAAAATAAATAAAAAAAGGTACCACTGCTCACTGATAAATTTCCCTTAAATACTTCACCGACCACTGTACATTCTAAGTGGGCACACTAAGACAATTTCAGCTCTTGTAATTTTTTGTAATTTGTGAATTTAAAATTTTTCTCTATACACTTTGACTGCAATATATGCGAGTTCTTTTAGCAATAAATAACTGAATGAACTACTTCCCAGGACTGGTTCTGGACTAAAGAAGAAATCCATGGAATTGAGGGACACCGATTGATTCAGCTCCGCTCCCATAAGCTGACACCTGGATATACTCTATCATCTTATGACCAAGAGATAAATCAGAAATTAAGGAAACCATGATAGATTTCCCAAAAATAAAATCAAAACATGCCAAATCATGGCAAAGATACAACTATGTCAGGCAAAGGTGTACTCAAGCAACCAAGCGTTGCTTGGAGCTAGATAGCTTTGACACGAGCTCAATGGTTACACGAGTTCATGGCCGCTAAACCATGAATAAAAAATCTCTCAATCCCCAACGAATGCAGGTCCCGCTCTCATCGCGAGACTTTTCTTAGTTGGGCTAGATGATTTCGCTTAGCGGCATTTGTCAATGTAAATAAACAATTAGATTATATTAATTCTCTGTCAAAGATTTTAAGACGCGATTTTTAAAGCTCAAGACGCTCTGCTCCCATAAGCAGACACCTCGATATACTCTATCATCTTATGACCAAGAGATAAATCAGAAATTAAGGAAACCATGATAGATTTCCCAAAAATAAAATCAGAACATGCCAAATCATGGCAAATATACAACTATATCAGGCAAAGGTATACTCAAGCAACCAAGCGTCGCTTGGAGCTAGATAGCTCCGACACGAGCTCAATGGTTACACGAGTTCATGGCCGCTAAACCATGATTAAAAAATCTCTTAATCCCCAACGAAACGCAGGTCCCGCTCTCATCGTGAAAATTTTCTTGGTTGGGCTAGATGATTTCGCTTAGCGGCATTTGTCAATATAAATAAACAATTAGATTATGTTAATTCTTTGTCAAAGATTTTAAGACGCGATTTTTAAAGTGCTTCTCTTCGAAGATCTCAAGAAGCAATTCGGAATATTTATTAAAACGGAATATTTAGGATATACAGCGTGGAAAAAAATGCTACATTACCTCTGTTTTAAAGTATCAACTAACCACTAATTCCAAAATTGAATATTATTTAATTAATATTAAAAAAACAAGTCTTAGCGTCGTAAAGAACACTCAATTGGGGCATCGACAAAATTGCTAGCATAGAAACATTTGAAAATGTTGGCTTGATATTATAAAATATGACATATATAGAGCAGAGATATGAATATAATGAAAAGATCCTTAAAAAAGAAAACGCTTCAAATATATTTAAATGGCAATAAATGGAACCAAAAAATTATTTCGCAAAGAAAGTTGACGTGAACCTATAAATAATGACATATTTAAAGGGATGATACTTAGGAGAATATAGGAACAACAACAACATACGACAACCTGTAATCAGAAAATCTTGTTAATTATTACCTGATAATTTAGTATAAATGGTAGTAAACAGCGAAAATTAGAGGAATTGGGATTACAACACAGATGATAGACAATGTTTAGATAATAAATCCACATAGAAATCGTGAACAGAAGACCTTAATTAAATAAAACAATATACGCAATATTAGAAAACGTACAAAAACAATATTACAAAAACCAATGGGATAAATGTTTAGTACACCGAAATGATTGTAGAAATACATTTATAACTTACCTTGAATAATTTTTATATCCTGATCTGTTCGTTCTAAAATAGAGTGCAGCTCAAAAATTTTATTCTCCAATTCAGCTTTCTTGTCTAGTTGACTATTTACATCGGTACTACAAGCTTTTATCTCCGCTAGAATAGTTTTCTTCCTGTAGGTGTACACTTCATTCTCGACTAATTCTTTTTTGGTCAATTTTCGAACTTGCTCGATTTCTGTTAGAGTCGCTTTGTATTTTTCATCTAACTTGTTGACTTCTTGTTGGAGACATTCCAAGCCTTTGTCTCTAGTTCCTATGGCTATTACTACAGAATCCCATGAGTGCATGAGGCTTCTGTATTCGGTTTGAAGAGCGGAAATTCCCGTATTACCTGTAAACAATATTAATTTTATAAATATGTAGGTAGCCGTTATGAACATTATTTCCACCCTTTGACTGAGAATGTTAAAAATATCTGAATCGATAGAAGCTGGAAGCTTGTGAATTCAAAAAATTGATAAGAATGAAAAACAGTTAGGAATAAGTTTAATTTTAGTGCTTGATATATTTAATATTGGTATTACCACAGACTGTTAACTTTTAGGGTCTTTAGTCCGGAAATGTTTCCTTTTCCGCCAGATATTTTTCCTTGATTATTAGTTTTAACTCTTCTTATTTCAAATCCACAAATAATATGTAATTCCTGTAGTTGGCTGTATACCATCATTCACAAAACTTTATTTAAAATCCTTTATAAAAGGTATATAATTTAAGATCCCTTTCGGGTTACATCACATAACGTTTTCGGACTAAAAAGCCCATCATCAGTGTTTTGTTACTCGGTGCAAATGAGAAATGAAAAAATCCACTAAATACCTTGGTAAAAAATAATTTAAAATTATGTTGTGATGTTTGAATATTTCCCAGATAACCTACATGGCAACGTAAGACTCCCACTAGGGGTTGCTGCTGACCCTCAGAGGATTTCTGAATGGGTTCTTGGTGGGATGTTGCCATCTAGTACTATGTCGGCGAATATTTACTTGTGTGTGCGATAACCAAGGCGAGATTTAGTTCTATTAACTGAGAACTTCGATATGATTGTTTTAACTAAAGAAAGACAAGAGCGTAAAATGTCCTACTAAAGTTGAGATAATTCTGATTATGTCTGGGACAAAACGAACCTTTTATAGAGATTTTAAGCGAGGGGAGATTTTTTATTATATTTGTATGCCATTATATATATTTTTTAATTCAAAATCAAGAAAATATTTTACGATGGGCTATTAAAACTTTTAGTGAGAGGTCGTAAAACAGAACAACGAAAAATGCAGGTGTGTGGTTCAAATTGTCTTTTATACCAATCAAATGGAATTTAAGCTAGATTTACTGACGCCATCGGTTGGCCCCTCAAATGTTACTTAAATAATCTTTCTTATAATATATATCATTTACGAGATAATAAAAATTTACATTTACACATTTAACGGAAACTCGAATTTTTTGAGATAACTAAATATGATACAGGGCTGGATTATATACAGAGCCGTATTAATAAAGAAATATGTGAGGACCGGATTATGATATAAAGTTTGACATATGATATGCATTGATTTTGAGAAGCATATGATAGAGTTCTTCGAAAGGTTCTGTGGTGGGTGCTCAATAAGAAAGGTGTTCTCGTTGCATATGTGAAGATGGTGCGAGGAACGTATGAAAAAGTAACAACTAGGTTAGGACTGGTATGGGAGAGACTGATAAATTTCATGTGAAAGTGGTTCATGTGAAAGTAGGATTGCATCAGAGCTTAGTACTTAGTCATGCATAATAGGGAAACTACAGAGTAACATCCACCAGTGCTTAATTATGCTGATAATGTAGTGTTAATAGGTAATACTAAAAGGAATTTACATGAAAAAATAGAATACTGGAGACAAGATCTCGAGGATAAACGTTTAAAATTTAGTAGGACAAAAACACAGTATTTGGAATATTCAGTGATAATTTTGGATGGCGAATTGATAGTGAAAAGAAATAGTTTTAAGTAGTTAGGATTGGTATTACAAAATAATGGGAAAACCGACAAAGATGTATGCACATTAGAGTTGGGCGGGATGGGTGAAGTGGAATAAAGGCAGTGGGCTGCTGTGTGGGAAAAGATTCTAATGTAACTTAAAGGATATTTTTATAAAACAACCATAAGAGTAGCTATCATGTACGTAACTGAACGTTAGACATTTAAAAAGAAAGAGGAACACCAATGAGTAGAGCGACAAAAAGGGATACAATTAGGACAAAATAGGAGAGGTTAGATTAAGATAGATCGGCATATTTAACGTTGAGATAGTAATCACCCAATATGAAGAATCGCTAAACTTATAGTTCCTGGAAGGAGTAGGAGAGGAATACCAAAGGAAACTTAGCGGAAGCAACTTAGCAGGACATGACGCTTAAGAGGATTGATATTGGTATGACCCAAGATCGAAACTTATGGAGAAGTGTAATTAGGAGAGCCGCATATGGATAAAATGCAAAGATAATGATGCTGATGAGTCTAATTTTTTGAGAAATGTTTCAGAAAAAGCATTTAAACATGATAGTATGCTTGGATGAGACATATTTGCCTTCGGATGCGTCAAAATTGTAGAGTTACAACAAGACCTGCAACTTTGCAGTGACTACAACAAATACTCTGCTTTGGTCACACTCTGTACGATATGTCTTAACTAAACTCTTAAACTAAATTAAATTGATTGTTATTTACCAATAGCCACTTTTTCTTCCAGATCTTCTATTTCTTTTTCCTTGATTCTTATTTGCATGTTTAGTGTTTCTAACTCACTTTCTTGTTTCCACACTTCCTCACTTAACGCGTATATCATATAATCTTGTTGTTTCTTTTCTTTGGCTAGTTTCTTGTTATCTAGCCTGGTTTTCTCCGCCTTTCTTTTGTTAATACTTATGGTATTCTCGATATTATTTTCGGTAGCCGACAATTGTTTGTTCAACATTGAAATAGCTTCTATTTCCCTCAACAAATCCCTGTTGCTCTTTTCCGTTTGAAATAGCGTATTTTCGATGTTTTTTAGTTCTTTTTTGTTGTTTTCCAGTTCGTTCAGTTTTTGTTCTCGGGCAGCGGTAACGGTTTCTACGTTTTGGACCAAGTTTTCGAGTTCTCGATGTTGAGCACATACTTTTTGTTGAAATTCGTATGCTAGCACTCCCACCTACAACATAAAAAATATTATAATTAACTTGAACTGCATTGACAAAACGGATAAATAAAATCGAACGATAATCATTTACTCAAGTATAAGAAAAAATTGTTGGTGAAATTGTAACAGTAACTTTTCTTTTTTCTATGCATCAGACGACAAATAATATTAATTAAGGAAATAATTGTAGCTGTTGAAAAAACTTATTTGGTTATTTAATTTATTTGGATAGGTTAGTGTTAGTATAAAATCGCACACAATTTTTGACCTTTGGGCACACGTACAGACCTGAGCATTTTTGCGCACGCAGCGTTCGTGCGAATAATATGCTCAAGTCAGTACGCGTCTTTAGTAAACACATACCTTATAATTTATCGTATATATTAAGATTCCTTTTTTTCATTTTAATTTAAGATAAATTTAGTCAATTCGATAATAAAAAAATCTTAAACTGTCAGAGAGAAGGTGATGAGAGAAATTATTAAGATTTTTTATGCGTATTAGAAAGATTAATTAATATTAAATAATATCAAATATTATTTAATGTTGAATTCTGTCAAGATTGTGCAATATCTAGTAAATAATTGTATAATTATTTTTGTAAATATGAAATGTGCGAATTCTTGAGGTACGGGTGCTGAGAAGAAGCCCGTGTGTGATTGCAAAGAATACACTTTGATAGTTGATACGAATAGAATAATTATAGATCAGAATAAATTGGGCTTTCGTGCAGTAAAGATTCCGTAGCTACTTAACATTGAAAAGAACCTTACCTCCCTCCGCCCTAACGTTACAATGGGAATGAAAATTATTACGCAAAACATCTGGTGGACGACAAAGGAAGGATGGCAAAGGACTAATAATGAACTGTACGGAATTTTCAAAGAATCTGCAATAAGTTAAATTGTAAGGGCACGAAGGCTACAATGGTAAGGACATTGGGTAGAATGGAAAATTTAGGAAAAAAATATTACATGGAGAAAACCTGATCTAAAAAGGAAATGGAACAGACACCAAAGATGGTCAGATATTGTTACGGAAGATTTAAAAGACAAAAAAAAAGAAAATTGGTTTAGAAACAGGTTATGGATAGAAGAGAATGGACGAAGATAATATTTAGCTAAGGGTTTACAAGGCCTATAAATAGCATATTGATAATGATATATAAACTTTTGAGTGAAATAAATTTGTTAAAAATGCTGTCTGACGCCACCTGTTGGAAGACTACAAAAGGGGAAAAATGAGTCATGGAAATACAAATATCAGAAAATAAATAGTATGATAGGAGGAACACAGTCGACAGGAGTAGGAAGATGTCTTAAAAGCATGAAAGCGAATAGGAATCAAAACTGCAGTGTAAATCCCGTCTCCTAGAAGTACGACCACTTTACCAGGACAGATGAAGAAGATGAATCTACTAAGGAAAACATTGTGAATAAGAACGAAACATTCAAACGAAATAGTTACCTCAGTCATATCCGTCTACTTGGCAGTAGTACGAATCAAATTAGAAGAACTCACCATTATTGGTTGTAAGCATTAAGCAACATCGGCGCTAAAAGCCGCTCCCGCCCATATTTCCGGAATGCAATAACTTCGAAGTGAAGCTACCCTTCTTCCTAAATCACTTTGTTCCTGGTCCGCAGAAGAATATAGTCACGTCTTCGCAAAGGGGTAGTACCCGCTAGTCCGCTACTATTGTCATTATCCCACGTGGAGAATCAAGGTTTGATTAAACACATTATTTTTTGCCAAATTACATTGTCTGATGCATCATAATTACAAGACGATTAGAAACGAAACACATGCACTTGTAAGAAAAATAAAAAGTGATCACTGGGAACGCTTTTCGAAAGAAATAGAACATTATTTTACGGTCTGCAAAGGAAATATAGCGCTTCATAAGAGGTCAAAGAACGGAGGTAAAGGAACTAATAGAACCAAAACACATACAAAAGGATACGTGGATTGACTACCTAAAAAAGCTATATGCAGAGGAAGTACAAACGATGCTAGAACCACCAGAAATTACCACAAATGACGAACTTAATATAAATGTACATGAAGTTAGGAAAATACTTGAAAACCTGAAGAACAGAAAAGCAGCAGGCAAAGAGGGTATACCAAACGAGTTACTGAAATATTGTGGAGCAGCAATGAAAGAACAATTAACAACATTAATTAATAAAATTATAAAACACAATAAAATACCGAAAGAATGGAGAACGAGCGAACTAATTCTACTATTTAAAAAAGGAGATACAAAACAGCCAGAAAACTACAGAGGTATAAACTTGTTAAATAATACGCTAAAACTTACAACTAAAATTTTGCAAGTGCTAATAAACCAGAGGAAGTTTAGCAGATGAATAACAGGGTTTTCGTAGTGGAAGATCGTGTACAGATGCAATATTCGTTATAAAGCAAATTACTGAGAAATCGCTAGAGTATACTAGACTAGCATTTCTGTGTCTGATTGACCCAAAGAAAGCGTTTGGCAGAGTAAGACTCAAAGGCGTAATCCTTCATCTGTATATTATACAGATCCTCTAAATATTATAAAAACTATCAATAACATCTACCAAAACAACAAAATGGAAGTCAGAATAGATGGACAACTTACAGAACCTATAGACATAGGCAGAGGAATAAGACAAGGGAATTCATTGAGCCCCATGCTCTTCAATTTGATCATGGATGAAATCATTAAAACCGTTAACAAAGGAAGAGTCTGCAAAGACTGGTCCACAGATTTAACATAAGAGCAAAAGAATTTAATGTGATAATCTCATCTCAGAAAACTAAAACAATAGTAATCAGAAAAGAACCAACCAAATGTAAAATAGAAATTGATGGCATCAGTATTGAACAAGTAATAAAAATAAAATACCCGGGAAATTACACTGTCTAGCTATGGAGACCTGGACAAAGAAGTGAGAGATCAAGTACAAAAAGCAAATAGACTGGAAGGATGCCTTAATAACACTACATGGCGAAACAGACACATTGACACTGATATGAAGTCAAGACTTTATAAAGCCAGTGTAAGACCAATAATGACATATGCCTCAGAAACAAGACTCGACACAGCCACAACGCAAAGGCTATTGGAAACGGCAGAGATGAGAGTACTGAGAAAAATTACAGGAAATACGCTGAGATATCGAAGGAGAAGTGAAGACATTAGAAGAAAATGTAACGTACAGTGCATAATAGAATGGACACAAAATAGAAAAAAGAATGGAATAACCACATAAGCAGAATGGAGGAGAGCCGTGTCGTCAAAATAGCAAGAGATATCAGCAGAACAAATATCGAACGACCGCACAAAAGATGGAGTGACAGAGGTATTAATCCGCCAATGAACAAGCAGAATTGCTTATAAAGAGGAAGAAGGAGAAGATATTTTTTTATCTTTTTCATATGTATAATGTTAGTGTATCCCATTATATCTTACCAAACTCAACATTAATGTGTTTTTAACGCCTAACCGTTGACTTAATCTGGCTACCTGTACACGGATAAGTTATTCATGGCCTGCGAGGATCAAAATTGGTTATTTTGTGAGATTCTGATCGTTTGTATGATATCTCGACTGTAAATAAATATTTGTAGACGTAGGGCCACATCACATATTTCAATTTTGTAGATATTAATGAGTTACAATTAAATGTATATATGATATCCTCTGTTTTTAATTCACTTGCTCTAAATAGAGTTTACTATAGTCTTCTTGCTTATTTTCTTGTAAGGCGTAATGTACATACTCAATTTGAAGGGGAGAAACCAGCGTGTTCTAGACCGAAGGTATATATTTCTGATGTCCTCATGTGTTATATAGAAGTACAACAGGAGGTGTAACACTACCAAGTAAGGCAACCATACATACGTATTTCTAACTATTTGGTCGTCATCAGTACGGTGCATCCAAGCAGAGTATCAAGAACTGGAGCATGGAAAAATTTTTCGGACCGTGGGAAAAAGTGGCATCCTTTAATGTTTACCGCTGCCATGTCCACTGAGGTCACAAGCCCCGTCCACAACAAGCCCCGCCCCTCCGATAGCCGCCACATCTTTTCTTTTTCTTCTTCTTTTCGGTGTGTCATGTTACCTGTCAATTATTCTTCTTCGGTCTGTCAATTCTTCTTTTTGGTTTGTTAATTCTTCTTTCCATCAGCAACCGTTAGCTGTCATTTCAGCTGTCAAATCTTCGTTTCGCCAAGCCACCTGGCAAGTCGTCGACCCATCTGTCAAGTAGTCTTCTTTTCGATCTGTCAATTCTCGTTCTTATCTGCAACCGTTAGCGGTCATTTCACTTGTCAAATATTCCTCTTTGCGTCGACTGTAAATTCTTCTTCTTATCAGCAGCCGTTAGCTATCATTTCAATTGTCAAATCTTCTTTGCGTCGATCTATCTGTCAAGTCAAGAGATACGGTTCTATGTATGTGCATCCAACAGTTAGAATAGGAAAATGTTAACTTGGAAAAGGATTCCTACAAGAGCAATACGACCAATTCGTGACAATAATGTTACAAGACTCTGACGTTTTCAGAGTAACATTGAACACATCCACGGAGGAAGCTTCAGCTTCCTAAGGAAAGGAACGCCAAACGCTTAGAAGGTTTCAAACAACAAGAAAAGGTTAATGCAAGTGAATAGTGAAATAAAGGTAGAAAGTATCGGCATAGCTCGCAACGAGGAAAAAAAATATTAAAATATGTATATAGGATGGAATGCAACCGTAAATACTTATTTCTCACTATTTGGTCCTCATGTGGATGTGTTATTTGTTACTCTGGTTACTCTGGTAACATTATTGCCACAAATTGGTGGCATTGCTCCTGTAGTGATCCTTTTCCAAGTTAGCATTCTCCTATTCTAACTTGACTGCACCATACTGGTGACGACCAAATAGTCAGAAATATGTATTTACGGTCGCATTCCATCTTATATACATTTTTTTCCTTGTTGCAAGCTATGCCGATACTTTCTGCCTTTATTTTATTATTAATTGGATTAACCTTTTTATAACGGTGCTTTGTTTTGTACTATTTCAAGTTATTTGGCTGGTTACGTAAGGCAACAGGCCATAAAAATCCAACATCCATAAGAAAATTTAAAAACATACTTTATAAAAGAACTAATCCGTATATATTTTTTTGTAAAATCCTATGTACTATTTAACAAGAAGTACTATTAATAATTATATAGTTTACAATCTAAATGAATGATCTAAAAATATACCTCTTCAATTTCTGCCTTTTTCTTCTGACTCTCCGTCTCGATTTCGAACACCTCCTCCTTTAATCGGTTTATTTGTGTAAGCAAATGCTGCTTGAGCGCCTGTTGGAACTTTTCAAGAAGATGGTGGTCGGGATCCAAGACGTTTAGTGACATGTTAATTTCTCCTCTCGATTCTTCCCCCATTTTTACACAATAAGTTGATATACGTTTTATAAAAATTAGAAAAGAATATGTTTACAACATTGATTCTACATATAAAATGTTAAATTGAAAGTAAAATTTGGTCGATAAACGTTTGACATTGCTATGGTAACGAAAACATAAAGATTATCCGTGATGTATTCGCTGTGAGCCGATGGGTAGAGGGGATTTGACAGTTTTCACCAACGCTGTTAGTGGCAGTTTTGTGCATTTAACTTGTAAACATTCAAATAATGGCGAATATGGATTTTTCAAAAAGAAAAATATATGATACATGTAAAAATACTGGGTACAACAGTCATTGTAAATTTTATTCATTTCCTGTTGCCAAGCATAAAATAGTTCAAAAAGAAAAATGGATTATTGCTATCAACGAGAAAAATAAGTAAATAACCTATAATGCAAACATGATATTTGTATGGTGTAAAATTAAAAAGCTATTATATTCCGAAACATTGCGTACATGCCCTGCATCAACTAAACCTTTTCGCTTTTTTGGTATAGCTGGTTGAAATGGGATATCATGTGATATAGACTTAAAACCAGTATAATGTTTAATATCCATTTTGATAAAATTAAAACAAATTTAAGAGGTGGAGGCCATAAAACGAAAGAAGAAGAAGAAGAATTAAAACAAATTGATATCTAAGCACTAAGGCCTACGCACATAAAAAATAACTGAGCAAAAACAGAATAAAAATGTAAAATAAAAACAAGAATTACAACGTTACAGAGGTAAGGGTAACCAGAATATAGACGTTTTAAGCGTCTATAACCTTAAATATTTACTTTAACCATTAAATATTTTCATATAAACTTCTTCTTTTTCTCAATGACCTCTTGCGTAAGTAGTCATCCAGTCGCAAGAACTTATATCTTAAATATTATAATTATAATGAATAAAATAACAAGGCGTAATTACTTTTACTATTAATTCTGTGTATTCGTTCATTAATCAGTTTACCATAATATTTCAGTTCATTAGTTTCTATTTTTAAATAAATATCTATTTTTCTCGTTTTGTCATATTTCATTTACACAGATTTTACAAGAAAAGTACAAGTTTCAAACCGCGAGAGAGCGCTACCGGCGAAACTCACAGCGAATAGTTGGGTTAATGAATCTTTTCCGATGCGTTGATATAAAATATTTCAGCGTTAATTAACGATAATTCAGCAATAATTAACCAAATAGATTTTTTAATAGACAAGATAACAAAAATTATATTTCTACCTATTCATTTTTTAAAATAGCCAAACAGTCCCTAAACGCAATTTTGTAAATAATACACAGTTGAGAATTTAATAATTTAAACAAGTATTATTAATGTATTCTTCTTCTTATATTAGGTCTTAGGCCCATTCTTCTTGGATCTTAAGGCTGTAGTCGAATTTTTCATGTTAACTGTCAGCTATTTCGCCATCTTTTAAAGGTTTTTTGCATGATTTTTATTACAACCAATAATTGTGGCTTAAATGAACATGTTTAAATAATTGTTAATTGTGTTTATGTTGATAGCCTAGAATAATATAAAAGGTTTATCAGATAAAAAAATATGTTAAGTAATGTGTTTTATTCAGATTTATATCGATGTTTACTTATGGGCTATAGCAGTTTTTTAAAACTAAATTATTTCAGAAATATTTTTATTATTTTTGGAAAATTTTGTGCTTATATAAGTTTTGACCTTTCTATGAAGCAAATAATCCGGTCTTTAGTTATTATGTAGACTATCGTTGACTGTTTGACCTTGTGTATGCTACCAAGTCTATGTGTGTTGGGGTTTCTGGGGAAAAACGTGTTGTTTATTCTTGTAAACGTATATTATGAGCACCAAATTAAATGAGTTGATCTCCGTTACGATTTTTTGTGTCTTTATTAAATCGCAAATTTATACTGTTATTTTCAACTTTGCGTTAAGACCTCCAAGAACTATTATCTTTCTCAAAATCTTCCGTTTCGTCTGGTATAATACGGAGTTACTGTTTTCCATAGTCAAGGTAATAGAAATACAAATTTTAAATACAATTAAAACAAGAAAATTGGAATATCTCGGACATATTATACGTGGAGAGAAATACAGCTTACTAATTATGCAGGGAAAGATCCAAGGAAAGAGAAGCATAGGGAGGCGTAGAATGTCATGGCTGCGCAACCTGAGACAGTTGTACGGATGTACATCAAATGAACTTTTTAAAACAACCGTCTCAAAAGTTCGAATAGCTATAATGATTGCCGACCTCCGCCGCGGAGATGGCACTTGAAGAAGAAGAAGAAGATAGTCAAAGTCGTCTTCAGGATTCTGTGGCTGATATATCCGATATATTTCTGTCGTTTACAAATTTTTCATGCAGTAAAAGTCACACTTTTGAGTTTAAGTATCTTCTTGTTCTAGTTTTAGAGTTCTTTCATATATTGAATTTGTGAATGGTCATTTCTATCAGTATCTCTTGATCTCTTTTTGTCCCGTTAGTTCTTTTTCGTGCTTAGTCATCTTCAAATATTTTTGTCTTGTTTCCGAGGCTTTGTGATCAGTCCTATGAGCGTATTTCTTTTTTACTGTGGCAGGTTGTTGGCCTCACCTCCTACCTTTTTTGTTCTAGATTTGTATTTAAGTATTTTTTGTAAAGATCTCATGCACTTTCTTTTTGTGGTAAATACACATTAAGCACTGTTTCAATCTGCGTTGTATTAAAGAATTTGTCTTCCATCGACTGAGTATTCGAAAAACTAATCAAAAAATTAAACAGTGACGTCTATCGTATGCCCTCATCTTCCCAACTTCTTTTTCTTCTTCTTCTTCCTCTTTATAAGCAAGTCTCCTTGTTCATAGGCGGATTAATACCTCTATGAAAGGTTGTCACCCCATAACTATTTTGACCACACGGGTCATTCTGTAATTCCTCTCAGTACTCTCATCTCTGTCGTTTCCAGTAGCCTTTGTGTTGTGACTGTGTTAGGTCTTGTTTCTGAGGTATATATCTGGCTTTATAAATTCCTAACTTCATCTCAGTGTTAATGTGTCTGTAATGTCTATAATTCTAAGGTAATTCCATAGGTATTTATCTCTGTTTTCCATTACTTGTTCAATACTGATGCCATCAATTTCTATTTTATATCTGATTGGTTCTTTTCTGATTGCTATTGTTTTAGTTTGTCATTATCGATATATGTATGTTTTAGTCAATATCGATGCAGACATGAGAAATATGGGACTAAGTGCTTGGTGGAGGAAGGCGATGGATAGAGACGACTGGAGAGAAATTCTTGAGAAGACTAGGACCCACACAGGGTTGTGAAGCCAGAATGATGAATGATGATTGTTTTAGTTTTCTGAGATGAGATTGTCATATTAAATTCTTTTGCTCTTATGTTAAATCTGTAGACCAGTATTTGCAAACTATCTTCATCTTGTGCTATCAATATTGGGTCGTCTACGTAACAGAGTATTTTTACTTCTGTATTTTTCATTCTGTATCCTCTTTCTTTGCTGACACTTTTGATGATTTCATCCATGATTAAATTGAAGAGCATAGGACTCAATGAGTCTTATCACGCTGCATATTTCTATAGGTTGTGTAAGTTGTCCATCTATTCTGACGTTCATTTTGTTGTTTTTGTAGATGTTTTTAATAGTGTTTATCATATTTAGGGTAACTTCTCTATTATACAAAATATGGATTACATCTTTGAGTCTTACTCTGTCAAATGCTTTCTTTAAGTAAATCAGACACAGAAATACACAGAAAATGGTATATCCCTGTCTTAACTATCGGCCACTATTACATTGTTATTTGTTTATTATTTTTTATAAATATTGAGAAAAATATTTGTTCCAGGATGTTATCTTTCATAATGAGGCTTACAAGAATAGCAGCAGCAGTCCTGAATCCACACCAGAAAAAGCAAGGAAGATTTTCATCGACAAAACTCCTTCTCCATCAAAGGGTTCTTCTTTCGTATCAGCTGTCATTAATGCCATTAAAAGTGCTGCTCAGTCACCATTTGCACTACGAGATGTGAGCAAGGATACTTTATCTACAGATCATTCCAGGTAAGTAGTATACACTGTATCAGTATTATTTACTACTTGATGTCTCATTGTCTCGTTGACGTGGTAAAGGTAGAGTTTGAAATCTAGCGAAAGTTGAAAGAGGTAGGTCGCCCAGTGAAAATCTTCGTATAGTTAAAGACTGTCTAGAAAAATATCGTGACAAGCTACAAAGTCGTTAAGAACACATTCACTTTTTCCCTTTTACGTGAATCATAACTCAACGAAAACAGAAAGTGCTTTTATGAGTTACTCAGTATATGAAATATGGACCTGATTTACAAAGAAAAGTGGTTGTTAATCGCCAGTGAAG
This sequence comes from Diabrotica balteata, assembly GCA_918026665.1. Taxonomy (NCBI): domain Eukaryota; kingdom Metazoa; phylum Arthropoda; class Insecta; order Coleoptera; family Chrysomelidae; genus Diabrotica; species Diabrotica balteata. The sequence goes on from OU898280.1 coordinate 91,929,530, forward strand.
GACCATTATTGTAGGTCCTATTTCATAAGTCTAATTTACAAATTCAATATGAATTTCATTTGAAAAAGACAGAGATTGTTAACTCACAACAACTGACCACTACCATGGATGCGCGCTGTAAATGGAACATCGTCTTCTTCTTCTTCAGATGCAAATCCACTAATGGATGTTAGCGATCACATTTTCCATTAATTCTCTATTTCTTGCAATATGTATCAGAGATTGTATGTCGTTAATCCCTGTCCATTGCCTTATGTTTCGGAGCCAGGACATTTTCTTGCGTCCCATTCCTCTCTTGCCTTCAATTTTACCCTCGATTATAAGTTGGGGAACTGGTATTTTTCATTTCGCATGATGTGACCTAGATACGCCGTTTTCCTTTTCTTGATGGTTTCGAAAATTTGGCGTTCTTGGTTTATTCTTTTAAGGACATCTATATTTGTGATTTTCGCTGTCCATGGTATTTTTAGGATACGGCGATAAAGCCACATTTCGAAAGCTTCTAATCTGTTTATATCCCTCGTTTTGAGTGTCCAGCCCTCTACGCCATATAGCAGCACTGACCATACGTAGCACTTAGTAAACCTTAGTCTCAGTTGAAGATCAAACTCTGAACAAGTCAGTACTTTCTTGAATTTTACGAAAGCTTGTCGAGCTTGCTCAATGCGACATTTTAATTTTAAATTTACTCACTCTTTCAATGGACTTAGTATTCAGTGTTATGGTGGAGTTTTCAAGTGCATCTAAGTTTCTGGAGATGATCATAAATATGGTCTTTTTGGTATTAATCTCTAATCCCATTCGCTTACTGTATTCTCCGATTATAGTGACACATCGTCGACACATCGTGACAGCAACATCGTCGGAGAGTATTAAATGCCGAGCAGAGCGACAAAAACTAAGTTCGATCAGTAGTATTGATCTGGCAAGAACTTCTACCTTAGCTTTAAGGTTTCATATTATATTATCTCTCCACCTAAGATGAGGTCTTCTTCAAATAAAAAAACAAACAAAATCGACTTGCTACAAACTATACTGTATGCAAAATAAAAAGACGAATTCTTTTAATTAAATCAAATGGACTTAGGTCCTCGATGCTGTTGCCTGTGAACAGAAATAAATGTTCGCGTAGTTCAGTTGGGTATGATGAAAGAAGTTTTTTAGTCAATACCCAAAGATCTGGGAGTGCCGATCAATACTTGGTCATAATTTACAAAAGCTCAGTGGTGATTTACAAAAGGCTTTTCCTTTTGGATTTGACCGTATCACATTCACTTCATCTGATTTACATACCGATGCACGTCATCGGCGTCATAGCCCGTGACGTCACATGATACCATCACGAAATATTTAGGTGGTAGGTGTGTTCTTTTTTAGAATCACTTTGCCGAGTACGCTGGCATTACAGCCACTAGACATATTTTATTATATACGCGTAGAAATAATATTTAAAAATTTCTATAATGTTAACTTAAAGAAATACACAATATGTTTCATTTAATTTGTATAAATGCAATATAAAGCGTTTTTATGAAGAACATTTGTTCGGAACATACCGTAACTATAATCGAACGAAGGTGAAATTTTTGCATAAATTGGTAACACTTATTTGACAGTTGCGGTGTTGACACTTTTTGTACTTTATTATTTTAAATTTTAAAGTGAATACCTCTTGTTTTATATTTTTACCTATTTAATAAAATCTTTTCTTTTTAGAATAAAATTAGTGTGTTTTATTTCAAAAATGTCCAAGTCAATGGTCAAAAATTATTGACCAGAAGTTTCTGATATCTAGTTATTTAGAAGTTTCCTATATCTGGTCATTCATTATTGCTCAATGGCTCACTTTTTTTATCTGCAGAACTAACATCTAAGTCCAAAACAATATATCTCCCACTCCAATGATAAATTGATAAAAATTTGCCAAATTTTTTTGTCAAAACCTTTAGGAAAAACCATTACCAGAACATAAATATAGAAACATAAAGAAAGAACCTGTTAATTGATTGAAAATGCAATGGACCAGAGTAGAGACTATTTGTTCTTTTGAAATAAAATACAAAGAAGCTTTATAAGATTTGAAATCTTGTCCATGGCTCCGAGCCAATTAGACCAGTTCTAACATTGAATAATATACATATGGAAAAACTGCAGGCAAGAGACCAGTGAGTATTTTGAAAAATAATACATGTTTAATCGATCCCTTGTATTTTATACCACCTGTACATAAAACTTTTTCAACAACTTAAAAACAACAGATATAGCAGATGATGAAGACATTGCAATATTCAAGATGATTTTTGTTTAATTTAGATAGAATATGGAAAATGGACGAAATATTGTGGAAATGAACAAAATTAATTTGATGTTTTTACTACTTGACCACCATTATAAATACTTTTTCAAACTCAGTTTATATATCAACAAAACTTGTTTTATATAGTTCAAAGGAACACACAAATAAAAAGTTGAAATGGTGTGCCTGTAATTTTTATAGCTGTATTTATAAGCCCCTCTATGTAATACCCAACAAAACTGGACACGCCACTTTCATTCTGACCAGCTTAAATAGTGAGCGAAGTTCTATGCTGGGACATACAACAAATGCCTGGAATAGAGAAGCTAATCATCTTGGCCCTCTTTTACTGCGAACTGTATTTTACTGCTCATATTAAAAATGTAGATCTCTTATATACCTTCACCATCTTCATCATAACAAAATATAATTTTTTTTTCTAAACTGAAAACTTTGCCCTTGTACAGTTAATAATTAACAAAATTATTTTTTCCATTTCAGTTCAAATGAAATGTTGGACTCAGAAACCGAACCATGTCTAATGATGGAGCACGTCCTCGAAGACGTAATTATTCCTGACGGTCATTCTCAGAATCTGATCTCTTCCGGTCACGGTAGCATGATGAGTTCCCGACTGACGCACAGCGAAAGTTTGAAAGATGTTTCTCAGACTATTCTGAGTCGCCAAATGTCTGAACCGACAAGTATGAGTTTCTATGGAAGTCTCAACACTTCGTACACTAGCGATTTGGTTTCGTTGAACGAATTTTTTCCTTCCATATCGCTTGTGGATCAAGTTATTGACGTTGATAATCTTATTACAAGGTAAAGTCGATTTTTATTTATTAAATTGTTATTTGTTTAAAAAATGTTAAATACAACATGGTACAGTAGGCAGTAGTTTTATTATTTATTTTTTTATTTTATGATTTTTTTACAATCATCGATTTACAAAGTTTATTTTTTATATATACAACGATACGAAGATATATATATATATATATATATATAATATATATATATATATATATATATATATATAGTTTCTTCTTTATTGGCTTCTGGGACGCGCCGCGTCGGGTAAAACCTAACAAGAACTACTGTATATACTAAAATGTCTATTTTCAGATTGTTGAAAGTGATTCGAATAATACAAATGGAGAACGAAGACTGCATGAATGAACTGCAAGAACAGAGGGATAATCTGTTGGAGCAAGTTGATAAACAAAAAGAGACGAACAAAGTGGTTGTGAAACAACTGAAAGATTGGGAGGTTCTTGGAGCCAGACTGAAGAGTGAAGTAAAGGAACTGATGGCTCAAATGGCCAAGAAGAATACCGAGATGGATAACTTGAAAGGAGAGCTGAACAAACAAAGGGAAGAGGTCGAGGTAAGAAGTAAAATATTATTAAATCTATGTTTTGTAGACTGTTATTTTAAGTAAATGAAGAAAGAACAAACATCTAAACACATTTTTAATGATTCCTTCTTTTAGAAATTAAACCAAGATGTTTGTGAGTTATCAACAGCTCTTTCTAAAGCCGAAATGAAAAACAAAATAAAGGAAGATGAAGTCAGTCAAGAAATTAAGAAATGGGAAAAGACTGGAGAGGTTCCTGCTGCTGATATTTTAGGAAGACTTATTTCTACACAAAATGAGGTACTCAACACAATATTTTATGAAGTTATTTATACAAATACGAGTAGATACTTTACATTATTTACTTTAGGTTAGCTTCTTTGGCAATAAATATTCGATGTAAATTATAATTTTTGATGTATGTGAGTAATATCAACTATTCATCTTCCATGGTGGATTATGTTATTTTTGGAGGAATCGTTTCATCGTATTAGAAACGGAATAGAAAGAATAAACCTAAACTGGTCGTTGAGGCTTTGATCATGAAGGTGTTTGAAGAAAATATCTGAAATATTACAAATGCGAATGTAACCTGAAGAAGTGAAGGAGAACAATCATTCCGTTTATTGTATCTTGAGAATAGGCTCTGATATTGTGCACCAAATTTTTTGGTAACCCTGTTGATCTCTTCATTGAGTATGAAACATCGTTTTGAGTGCAGTTCTAATGCAGTTCTGAGTGCAATTCTAATGTAATAAACAAGAATGATTGACCGCAGTCTTTACGCTATTCGGTTATTCATTTTGTTAATACTAATTATTATGGTGGGTTTCAGTGCGCAGTTTTTACAATAGTGGCATAGTTAGCATAGCAAGTAAATATTGCTAATGAAACAATACAAATAGCACTAACTGTTTCTATGGTGGGAGGAATTTGATGACTCGTGTCGCAACCGATCGCAATTTCTTTACAATTGAAGACCTGAAAAGCTAATAGATCGTAAGTGCCAAAAGTAAAATTGTTGGGAAAAGTAAAAAAAACTGTACAGTTTTTAACAGAATACAATTTTATTTACAAAAAGTGGTTTCAAACAAACAAGTTAAGTAAATAGATGGTTTTGTAATTTTTGGGCAGTTTTACAAAAACGAAACGGAGAAAACGCATTTTAACTACATACCTTTTCAAACATATCTAGTCCATTGATAGGTTTCACTTCTAAGTCCATCAGTATATTTTACTTTCTAAAGGTCTAAGTGCCATCATATAGTATTTCATAGTAGAAATTTATATTTTCTTCATCACCTAACCTAACCTAACCTAACATGCTTCCTTAGTCCTTTTTTGTTTTCTGCTAGTGGAACCTTTGTTGGTATAGTAGTAAGCTCCATGGAAGCTATGTTTCCATAGAGATATTTTTCTTGAGGACGTAGCATTTTTTGTCAACCCCATACAGTTCGCTGAAGTTTTTCTTGGTAAGTACGTAGCCAGGTCCGTTTTTATCAATCTTGAAATATGACACTTGTGGATATCATTAAATGTTTAGTGTTGATACACATTGCATATGCTTCGTCAAAGTTAAAAAATCTATCCATGCTTAGCACTCGGAATGGTCTTGATGGTCTGGCTGATCTAATTACGTTTTTCACATATTTAACAGTTTGCATTTTGCTACCTTAGATCTTTTTCTATAACTGCGATGTCCCGGTCTGCTTCAGAAAAGCTGTGACCAGGTACCAAGAACTTATGCTCTACAGACTCAAATAGGTCCAAAGATACTATGTAAATGTACAAGAAAACCAACATACGGTTTTTGACTTGACCACCGCAGTTGTCACTCCATACAAACAGTTTTTACACTACATTACAGGAAGCCATGTGACTCCCTCCTCTCCCTGATTGGCCTCATGCCATACACTCATAATACCGTCATTGGTATCGGTAATATGAATATTAAATTGTAGCCTTAAATAATACATATCGTTACTGTAAGTTTCGGAGAGAAATACCTTTTGAAGGTCAATCACCACACAGCAAACTCCATTATTAGCATTGTGCTGTCAGATTCATCTTTTTTTAATGTACTTAAGGCTTTTTCACTTTTCCTATGATGTAGTTCTAGCTCTGTCTTAGCTTTATTTGCTGCAACGACATATCTGTTTTTAGTCTGAATAAGATGATAGTCGCACGTTTTACAAGTGTCTACCCTTGGTCTTTTGAACGATAAATTTGGAAGTCTTTTAAAAATACTTTTCGATAGAATTTGACACTTACAACACTATCTGGATATTTCTGTTTAAAAGCAGCGAAAAGCCGAGTCATGTTCAATTCGGAGCTTAAGTACTCCCTTGGGAACTTTGAACGGCCGTAGTAACCCTCTTCTCTGGCAAAGAATTAATGCGGTTTTTAATCTGTTTTCTGGCATGCTCCGTAAATTTAACTGTAGTGGGGCCACCACGATTATCTTCAAAAACCACGTCACCACTCTTCTTCTTCACAGTAGGTGAGATTGTTTGAGATGAAACTACAAAAATATTTAAAAAAGTATTTTTACATACTTTAAGAACTCTCCTTCCTCATCAGGTACTCATGAAATGAGAACCTTGGTTATTCAATCCAAGTTGTTGGTAGAATTCCTCTTCATTTCAAATGAAACTTGATTGCATCTGTTTTTACACTTGCAAATTACCTGAAAGAAAAAGAAATGAGTTAGGGTATATGTTTTGTATATTAATGTGTAAAATGTGGATCGAATAGTGATACCGGTAACCAAAACCTATTTATTAGATTCTAATAGGAAACTGTTAAGCTATATAAACTTGTCATCAACAATCACACAAATCACACTATTTTGATAAATCTTTCCATTCTCGATCGATTTCCATAATCATTCAGGTCAGATCACAAGCCATCTATGTTCTGGATCGGATCGGGTATATATGTGGGGAGAATTAAAGAACAAAAACATAGTCTGTGACGGTAGAACCCGAACTGTCGATATTGTTGGATGGGCATAACCAAATATTATTTATCTATGTCTATAACTCGAAAAGCTAGTGGTTCGAGTTTGAATCAATCAGAGATAGTGTTTTATTTGATTGGTTTGAGTTTTAAACCAATCAGACGACACGTTTTGGTGCTGTTTACTGAAGATGTAGTAAATTGGGATAAAATTAGGATTCTTCCCATTTACTACCTTAATTTAGCTGTACAGTTGATAATATGGAGAAAATTCTCTTGCAATATTGTTTCTATTTACAAGCCGAAGTAATGACAACAAACTCATAGAAATCCTTCTCAAAAAAATACTATGTCATACAGTTGACTTGACTTAATCAGAAGTCAATCGTTAAATTGGCTGACACAAAGCACCAATCGATAAACATCTACAGGTTGACAAGGTTTTAGCGTTTACACTGATTAACCCTTAAGAAATTTATTACCCGCTCATCGATTTTAATGCATTTTCTGATCTGAATCGACATTGAATTTTGACAATGAATTGATCGACATTTATTTCGTTATACGTAATAACATAGCAAAACAAATTGATTAGATTTGTATTTCAGTATTACCCAATATTGTCTTCAATTGACGGCTAAAGGTGAGTAATTTATAAAAATGTGTTGCCTATGTCAATACAATTTTTAACTTAATCATGCCACAGAAACACTGATAGAGTCTAGAATAAGAATAACCACACTCTGGCTTGAATTCTACCTGCAAATAATTTTTTTCCACTTTTCAATATTCGCATTTGTCCATTTTAGATACCAATACTTAAGGAACAGTTGAGCGAGAAAGAGAAACATCTGAACGAATTGACGCAGGAATTTTTGGCCAGCAGACAAGTTCTGACCGAAAGTTTAAAAGAAGCTGTAAACGAATCTAAGAAACAATACGATGCGATCGATCACGCCTTAGAGGTAAATTATTAGTCTAGTACACTTAATTAGTCATTGTTTTATGTCAATATTATTGTATGGTAATAAGATAAAGATTAGTTTAGTTTATTTAGTAATTGTATGTTAAAAGGTATACATAAACACAAATAGCTACAACTACCAAGGTCACTTGCACAGTAAGAGAATCAGTTCGCTACAGAGTTCCAGAGGCTTTTGTGCAATAATTCTTTCAGTTTTATTTTCTCTTTATTATGTTTTTGTCATCCACGTCTTATTTTTTTTTTTTGTCTTGAGTTGTTTCCTAGAACTAGCTTCCGTGATTTTACTTATGTCCCTATCTTTGCTTTGCGTATTATAGTTTCTAGAGTTTACTTCTTAGCATTTTTTGCAGATATAGCGTCCTAAATCGCCGTTTTTATTAAATTCCAAATACGCATAAACAAACGAGAAGTATCTGAAGAGTAGAAATTTCAATAAGTTTTTCGATATCCATTTTTATTTGCATCGACAGGACCAGCTATAAACTTAAAATGCTGTGTTCTGAGCGCTAAAATCAGTATATCGCTGCGATTACCGTCAGAATGCTGCACAAACTCCTTTAATCGTGACAAGTTTGTGCTGATTCACTTGATTGTTTTAGACAATTTCTTTGATCTCGTAGGTGTGTTGTACGCTTAAGTCAAATTAGCAGAAAAGAAATCAAGCATATACTAATAGTCCGAGATATTACATAAATCGATAAACAACTCATATTTAAAAGGTACAGATTAAGTAAAGTTGAGTCCGCCATTTGCATTGAGAAAAGAAGTAGTAGGAAAATCCTGTGCCGTTGTTAAAATTATCGTATTTTATCGTACGGATTATTGTAATGTACTTATGTTTTATTTAACAAGAAATTAACAAAGTAGAAAAAATAATATATTTAATTTTTTGTAAAAGAAACAAACGAAGACAAATAAATAAACAAACAAAATAACCTTCTCTTCTCAGTCCAAATGGCGGCAAAGGCTTTAAACAGTTTGACAATTATGACTTATATAAGTTTGATTGCTTTGCTAATAGTAGTTTCGTTCGCGGTACGAGTAATGGACGCGTTTAGGACCAGTTAGAATCCTGTTAGTAATCAAGTTGTACGCAAGCGCGGTTTTTAATCAGTTCAGGATTGATTTACACCGCGAACATTCGAACAACCGTCAATTCACAAATCAGTGGTTTGTGTTTCAATTCAGACTTTGTTGCCTGGTTTATTTTATTTTACAACCTAGCCTGATTTGTCGAAGAGCTTTTTTGTAGGTAATATTTGAATTTATGGATAGATTTATGTCCTATGAAATGGGTAACTTACAGCTTGGTACGTAAAGATTGTTCTCTATCGTATGATTATGGTTGTTTTATAGATTTGAACGAGTTTTTATATTTCCAATCAGGACCATCTACCAGTGGCTACGTGGGTAATGTAGAAGATGCGATATTTAGTAGGTATAACAAAAACAACAAGTAAAAATCAAAAGAAAACGGAAAAACGGTATTTTTGCAATTTTTTGGACTCTGTTTTTTGATTGTAACCAGATAATTCACAACTTACCCACGAAATCAAAAGACGTAAAAAGATTTAAAAAATTATTAAATAATAACCTTAAAAATAAACTTTTAAACTTAAACAATACCACAAACAACGAAAAGTAAACAGTTAAGGCTGATTTATAAACTTTACGTTTCCGTTGGCGTGGGTTTCATAGACTGCAATTATAAACTCTCGGCGTCTCTCGGTTGTCGTTGGCGTTAAAGATCACATCTAAATTTCTAACCTTACATTTTTGATTTGGTATTATTAATTTTTCCTTGAAAATTAATACAATGGAAAATGAAAATTCTCGGCTTTTGTTAGGTGCAGTGGCACTGATACTTTGTATTCGAGCAGCACTGAGTCTTCGAAATAAAAGACAACGTCGATACAAACGGAGGCCCATTAACCAGAACAGAAAGACCAGAGGTAATTTTAATTATTATAAAAATATGAAAAACTGGGATACCCAGCAGGGAATATACCAGGATGCAGATTCCAGTATTTGAAAAATTACTGCAAATGGTAAAACCAAAAATAAATGTAAACTATCGCTCTGATGGAATTTTTGTTGAAGAGAGGCTTGTTATTATCTAAACTCATCCACTTTATAAACACGTGGAAACACAAACATAAACAAATAATTTAGTTTAATTTGTTTGACAAACCTTATCTCTTTATCTTGCAATTTGCTGCGATGACAAATATACAGTTTTTTTATGTTCTGTGATCGTGACTACAACCACAGAAGAGTTAGAGTATTCTGTGCTACAACGGCCAACGGCAAAAGATAAAGTTGGTTCATCTTGAACGGAACCGAGCGCTAACGCCAATAGCGAACGATGTTTATAAATAGACATACGAGTTTCCCATTTGACCATGTTGTAACGCGAACGCCAGCGCCAACGTAAAGTTTATAAATCAGCCTTTATAGGCACCAAAGCTAACGAATCAGCTGCTTATCTGTTTGAAGCTCAGAGCACAAAATCTATAAAAATGAACTTTGAAAAATGAAAGGCAAATATCGAGCACAATTTGAACAATTAAATCTTGCCCAAGTACTTTCGCTTACTACAGCATCTTCAGGGGCATTTCGTCAGATTTGGGCTATCCAGCAAGCGTAGAATGTGATAAGCATGAATTTTAACATACAATTGTACAAAACACTACACTAAAACAAGGACAAACAGTTTAAAATTAATTAAAATGGTTCTACGATCCACATTCTTTGTCAGCAATAGGAGAGAATGACAGGAGTCATTTGTCAAATCTGACAAATGACAAGCGACATATCAAGAGTCACATATTAAGAAAATTTTGTATGATACCAGTATGATAAAGGGTAGCTTTTATACGAAAAATCGGATAGTGTAGTAAATGGATTAGAAAAAAATGGGGCATTGAATTAAAGCTGTCATAAGAAATATATACAAACTTTAATAAGAGAAGTGTTAACAGTTAATTAGGGTATGTATATTTCAATCTATGCAAGTGGCTAAAATCTGAAATCAAGTCATTTTTAGTATACAGATGACTCTAATTAGGTTATAAGTGTTATAAATAAATGGATCCCTTTGACACTAAAACTAAAGTTACCGTTATGTTGTTATTGATTTCTGATAGTTTGTTTTGTTATAGGTCTTACACAGTATTCAAACCGTAGTTCAACAATGCGCACCCCTATCCAAACTGCAACGAGATTTAGAAGAAATAAATTTTCAAAGTGCATCTGCAATGCCATTAGTCACACCAGCAGACTGCAACGCCAACGCTGCCCGTCTAAAAGCGGTGGCCAATATGGAAATAGCTCCCACTATTAACACAACTGCCTAAAACGATTATCTGTCCTGTTCCCTCCCTCCAAGAACGAATACGCCACATTAGTGACGTCACGTTGTCGATTTTAAGGTTAGGTCTATCTTAATTTCAAATACACCGAGTTTTATCGTAAAAATAATTTTAATTAATATATCTTACAAACGTTTGCAAATTTTCAAACATCTAAATTATGTATTGAACTTCGTATGATATTTTAATTGTATTATTAATTAATTAAAAAGAAATATCCTAAGTAAAGAACTTGAAAAAAAAAAGAAACAAAATGTCTAATACTAATTGACTTCGACTGTACGAGTGACTTTAGTTTGGAAAATTTCTTTTGACGACTTTGGAATCTAGGCCGCCCTAAACTGACCTTTTCTCTTCAATGATCAAACGAAGAACCCCAAGAGAGCCTTGTTTTCCATTCGACTAACAATCTCGTTTGTACAAAAAAGGATAATAACGTCAATCTAATGTCAGATGGATTTTGACATTTGCTGAACGGGTGATACTGAATTTTGTATGGCACGCTTGTTCCATTCTTGCTTTGAGCTCACCCCTTTGTTAGCAAGTATAACTAAAGCATTGAGGGAATACAAAATAAAAGCAGTGAAACAAGGTACAGCAATAATTCAACACTAAGTAGCTGTCAAAAATGACAGCGTGTCGTCATCAATAATGTGGCGTATCTGTGACGGAAATATGGCGTTTCGCGGAAAAAGCATAATTTTGGTTATCTTTAAAATAAAGACTTCTTTGAACATGTAATATATAAGTAAAAAGTGAGATAGAATAGAAAATGTTTTGTAGAAAGAGTTTATGGGATACTTACCTATCCTTGTGTTATAAAAATTGTATTTAATCAGTGTTCCAAAGAATTTTAATCGAAAATTACTAAACATTTTTTAAATAGAATTCTTGATAGTCAGTAAGATCTTCATCAATTAGATATTCCAATACTTTCAATAGCCTTTAAGATAGTATTAGTCTTTTTTAAAGTAATGTGTTTTAAAAGCAGATAACAGTAACTTCCGAGTCATTCAACGCAAGCATAAAACCGTTTAACCATAATATGGTTTTTTGGTCCAAGTGATATCCATGTAAGGCCTTTATTATAAGCTTTTAAAATTGTATTTTCCTAACTGTCTACTTTGGTAACTTACTCAGTAGGAACAAAGTCTTTCAAGATATCTGAAGGTTCCATCTTGTTGCCTTATCAAAATAATAAATGCTTTAGATTATGCAAACTACTGGGTCCTATATTCTTGACTGTTTCTCACCACTTTTGCTTGCTTTGTTTGTCAACATTATTCGAATCATTCGAATTCTTAATATGCTATTTCAGAGTTTTGTCAGTTTCGAAAAAACTAGGTGACCCAAGAGAAAAAGACTTGAAATCTATTGTTCTCTGTCTTCGCAGTTTCAAATCCTGCCAGATTGATAATCTTTTTTTATATGGAAGGAAAATTATAGTGGAATTTTCCACTATAGTTTCTATAAAAAATAAACTCTGATAGTTACAACAATTTTGATAACGGTTTCATAATCTGGTAATAAAATTCATAGAAAAGAGAGAATATATTCGCAGATAAGCTGTGTGTGCGGTGTTGGTTTTTTTTTTTTTTCGACTGTGGACTTAATCCATTAGTCAAACTGAAAAGATAAGCTCCTAAACTTATATGTAACAGTTACTAGGACCTGGAAAAGGTCCTAGTAACTGTTACAATTTTATGCAAAAAAACCCTTAACACTCAATAAAAATATTTGGAACACACTGTATATAATTTGTACATGTGGAGATCTGAATGTAGATTATTCGAATTGTTAGTAAAATAGTGATTCTTAGACAAAATTAGCTGACATCAAAATTTAATGCTTTTTCTGCGTAATCCACGTTTTTCTTGTCGCCGCTCAAATAAAGAAGTGATATATTAAAAAAATAACTTCAGAATATTTAACTGGCTTTAATTTTACAATCCCAGTAACTATGTATTGCGGTCTTACCTTACATTGAAAAAAAATACGAGGGTAAAGCGAGAAGTTTTCTACTTTGCACTAATAGCGAAAAAATTAATTTACTGCTTAAAAAATTAGTTATTTTTCGGTAGTGTCATTTTGGTTAACTGTATTTTGTTCAATATTTCCCTAAAAACCAAATTTCTTCTTCGAAGTGCGGTTCTGGAAAGTTTTCAAAATATTTCCTTTAATACCGTTATCACCTGTTCCCTTGATCCAAAATTATATCCAAATACAATTTTTTAGTCAGAAGGATTTTCTAACGATTCAGACTTCTAATTACTTAATTGCATCTACAGCTGACAACGCAACTGTAGATCTTTGGAGCTATAAATCAACTAAAGAATTCGTTTTGCAATGAATAGTGAATTTAATGTATATTCCCAAAGAAATAATTGATAAGTATATTCGAAACCTATTACGATTACATGTTCACAAGATGAAATTGATGCTAGTGGTGATTTTTTACGTTTTCGTCAGTTTTGTTGCTTTTTCGACACTTGGTATATCACTGAAATGTGACTTATAGTGAAGAGTCGAAAAAAAACGAAAAATCTTTCGGTCACCGGTTGGAGTGACCGAAGTACCTAAAAGTCAATAGTTCCACCACAAATCATTTTTATAATAAAATTGCAGTTATTTTCAGAAAAAAATCAAAATTTGCAACAAATTTTTATAAAACCATAGAAAACACTTGTTTTAAAGTTAAACCTAACCTCAAAAAAAAATCACAGCATGATGTTATCACTAATATGGCATAGTTTTTGCCATAACCGGCAATTTTTTTTATCTTTAGAAATAAACACTTGAACATGAACATAAAGAGCCTAATTTGCTTTTTAGCTTTACAGTAAATATATCAATATAGCACAACAGTAATTTTATTTGTAGTAGTGCCATCTATAGACTAAGTCGACAACTTCTCACATTGCCCTTATATATTCCCTTTTTTAAAGGTATACCTGACAAAAAGTGAAAAAAGGTAATTTAGGGCCGTTATCTATAAGAATAAAAAGGCCAATTCTCTCAGCTTAACTATTTTTAAAAATTTTGTGATGTCATCCTCCCAAGGTTTGTGAAATTAAATAATTCTTAACAGTTCGAGCTTCTTATTAATAATTTTATTAAGACTGTTCTAATATGTTTGGCATAAATCAAAAACTTTATTAATTAAAAATAGTTTTATATATTATGTTGAACGTTTTCTAGATATTTTTCTTTAATAAGTTTTCAAAAGTAATATGAATAGATGTAGATATAAGGCTGATGTGTTGTTCAAAATATTTAGTCAATCCCTCAATTGGACTTCCTTGAGTGAGCAATTCAATAAAAAGGCTGAAAGCTGCCATTTGATGATGCATTTTATGGTTCTAGTTATAAGTATATCATAATAAATGTGTTACTTTCAAGAACAAAGTTGCTCGCGGCATAACTTGGCACTGGGAAACCTACCATATAATCAAAGATAACCAACAAAGCACTAGAATAAATGTTTAAAGAGCTAGAATAAAAAAACTAGATCTACAAAGCCTAATTTATTTAAAAGGCGCTAATAACATCAAAATGAAAACCTTTACGCATTGTAAAATACTATACAAAAGCGAAGCTTTTGAAGTTTTTTATATAAAATCTCATTATTTTCTTATGTAACTTAAATTTTCTTTTTATTCTTAGATGTCCCGTCTTCTTAACGAAGACCGAACTATTAAAATCCTATCATTGGTGTTACATGTCCTCGTCGCTATATTCTCCGACCTCTATTCTTTTGTTAGATGCGTCATACGCACTTACTTAATAATTGATATCGAACAATTTGTACTTTTCTGAATTAAAAACTTGAATGGACGCGTATTATATCGATGGTTGATATATAATATCGATATTCAGATCTATTCTGTAACTTTTGACAAATCGAATAGAAATCACCAAGTCGAATCGTAATTATTCGAAATCGGAATGTTGGATATCTATCGCGTCGTTTTTGTGTTTGGATTGGCATTCTGTAACTCACATCGTAATCGGTGTAAATCGAAAACGTCAACTTCTACTTGACGCGCTCAGAAGTTAGTGGCAACCCAGCATTGAAACGCGAAAGAAGTGTTCTGTGACGTTAAGTTACTGGAAAGGCTAGTGCTCGCGAAAAATTCATCAAAAAAGAAGATTATATTTCACGTCAAGTAGTTTTGATATGTTTTGGTTAAGTTTGAAAAGTTCGTTAAAAGAATACAAAATGGCAAGAGGGACAGCAAAGAAAAAGACATTTGCAAAAGACATTAGTAAACTTTATCTAAATAAATAAACACCACAGACTAAAAAATGAAGTAGCTACAAAAATTAATCAACCGCTAATTTAGATCAAAAAGTCAACAAATAAATGTCAAAACAACCAATGCGCAAGCGTCAAGACCAATTTCGATGTCGAAATTTGATCTCGACAGAGCTTGTCTAGTCGAAATCAATTTCTACACAACATTCCGATAGTAGAGGTCGAGATGAGTTACAGAATACCGATTCTTACAAATTCCGATCCGACTTGCTGACCTCTACTCGATTTGACTCATTTCTATTCGATTTGTAGTTACAGAATAGGGCTGAATATACTAGTATATTATATCGATGGTTGATATATAAAATATGTATGTCATGTCATTCTTCTTCACTTTACGGTCACAGAACAGCATAATTTATTGGCCATATTCAAGATTTTATTGGCTGTATTATGAAGTTTTGTTGGCTATATTTCTAGAAGTTTATTGGCTTCTTTGGTTTTATGGGATATTTAATGGAGAATATATGAAATAACATGATCTGGAGGACCTAACTGCAGCTGTCAGGAGGACCTAATTACCTAATTCGGAGGACACCTATAATTGGTAGCAAGCAGTCGATCGATGCTGCCATGATGCCATAAGATCTCCAAATTTTATTCACTGTAAAGCATTGGCAGGGTTGATTTTTGCTACTTAAATATTGTAGTTTTTATTTTAAATAAATATGTCTAGTTAAATAATTGTTTTATTTGCTATCAGCTAAGGGTTCATGGTTAAATTCATAGTTTAAGACAAGACGAATTCACACTTGAGAGACTGAGCTAGGCAAAGCATAGACGATAAGCTCACATGGTTGATTGAGGTATTATTTTTATAATAGTATTTCAATTCTCACAGTAACATATGTGTAGCGATAAGACTATCAAAGAGAATTGAAATACTATTATAAAAATAATACCTCAATCAACCATGGGAGCTTCTCGTCTATGCTTCGCCTAGTTCAGTATCTCAAGTGTGAATTCGTCTTGTCTTAAACTAGGACTTAAACAATGAACCATTAGTTAATAGCAAATAAAACAATTATTTAACTAGACATATTTATTTAAAAAAAAAATAATATTTAAGTAGCAAAAAGATAACCCTGCCAATGCTTTACAGTAAATAAAATTTGACGATACTTATGGCATCAGGGCTGCTTGCCACCAAATATCTGTGGCCTCCCAATCAGGTGGTTAGGTCCTGACATCTGTAGTTATTCCATAAATTGTTTCATAAAATATTCTAGGAATATCCAGTTACTCCATATTCTTCAATAGTGTTTAAATAAACTATCCAATACAGCCAATAAAATCTGGAATACGGCCAATAAACCTTAAATACTGCCAATAAACCCAAGAAAATTATGCAGACCATAAAAATATATATAGCATAAGGCATATACATATATAGCATATATAGCATAAAGCATACAGCAAAAGGATCAAGGGAAATCCATTTTTTGTACAGAGAGATTTGACGACATACCTATATATTATAGGTGATACATTCTGGTTTATAAATGTATAAAGAAATATTTATTAAATAAATATTTTTTATTTAATAAATAATTACATATTTTATAACAACACCTCTTCGTTGTTCCTTTTCGTACAGTTATCATAATAATAATCGATTAAAAAAATTGATTTGCTAATAATTGTGGCACTTTATTTGTTTCAATAACCAGACTTTCTTTGGTATTTTTTATATTAATTATCTATATTATTTATATTACTAACCAGTTTATTTACAAAATATCTGTTCGAAAAAAATGGCTGACACTATTTCCTGATGAAAAGTCCTATTGCATCGTTAATTCTGCTTTACAGAATTCTATGGCATAACACATTGGCTGACTTCACACCCATCCTTTACAGTTTTTGTTTTTTATTAACAACAGTCCAAGAAATTATTAAAATCTTATTATAAAATCAATTAAGATCAGATCTAGAAGCCATCATCTATACTAGGATTATGTGCAGCGTCGTGTAAAAAGGTATCCCTAGTATCTAATTGAAATTTTAGTGTTTTATGAAAGTTTGGTAGAATTTTAATTCGTATTTATCTGACATTGGTGATACCAAGACGATATACTTTGATAAACGCTTTATATGTGTTTTCATTATTTTCAGTTATGCTTGGTATTCTGTCCATCTGGTTGATTTTATTTTTGAGTGCTTTTTATGAAGCAAAAAGGATGTAAGTTTACAACACAGCGTAATATCAGTTGCATAACAATAACAGTATACATATTACATAAAGACTATTTCACAGTATATCTTCACAGTATGTTTATTTCTTAATCTATCCTCTATGAGTATTTTAGTCTTGTATTACATATATTTTACACTGGCAGCTTTTAAACAAATAAAAAAATTTCCGTTGAGCATAACTTTGAGTTGATCTACACGATCTCTTTTGGCGTCGCTGGCTCTATCGTATTCTACCAAATTTAGAATAACTCTTGTACCTTTCATACATTTTTAATGCAAAATAAATGTTTTGGATCTTATACGGAGCTTTAAGATACAAAAACATGGTTTATTGAAAATACATATGTAAAAATTTCTCTTTTTCTTACTTTACACCTTGTTAAGTATTAATTAAAAGTTAAAACTAAAAAAACAAGATTTCCTTTTCATTGTCAAATATCGAAGCTACTTTTCTTGATACCATGTAGTGTCAATTCGTATTTTGTGTATCATTTCCATAAAGTAAAAATTATATTTGTGTTTTTGATCTTTGTGGATTTACACGACCAACTTATTTAACTAGTTTTTTATTATTAGATACCTTTTAATTACATATACTTCAACTTCCTGTATATTTCTTAATAATTCGTGTATTCAGTGTTAAACATAACCAAACCCAACCTAATATAACCTAACAATGGAATCCTAAATCTCAATTGTAACGGAGTTTTGCGTGATGTAACACGAAAAAACATATAGAATGCAGTAGCTATTAGATAAGTCTTCGTCTTTGTGACCTTCGTCCTCATATATACGATCTTTATTGAGGTTGGTGACCAGTATGGCAAAGTCTTACCTATTGTACGCTTGGTGTATGAGAGATTTTCCTTCAGTTCTAGTCCAGTCTTTGATATTCCTGAGCAACGATTTTTTCTTTTTTTATACAGTTTTCCTTAATTCTCTAAATAATTAGTTGTAGATCTTCGTATTCCCCTTGGCCATATATGGCAAGGAACCATATATAACATTTTAGTGTTTTCAGTCTTATTGCTTATTGGTATGGCCAATTTTAGGATGCAAAGTATGTTTCTCATGTTTTTATATATTCTCTCATGTTTATATTCTTCTTCAGTTTGATATTCTCGTTTTTGGCTCTGTTTCGTGTTCTGTTTTCAACTGTATCTTCTAAGATTTGAATGTAAGATATTCGAGTGATAACTCTTTAAAACCAGAGATATTAGGTACCGTGCTTATTTCCAAGTTTTTAGAGACATTCGAGATGTAGTTTACTGCAAGGATATTATCAGCTGCGAAAATTTTTGTAGCAGTGAGTATTTTTAAAGAAGGATGCTGAGTAAAAAGAAAAGTATGTTATCAACCAAAAATGAACACTTTCAGCAAACCAAAACCATAAATTGTATCATCTTTAAAAACGTCCAAACAAATTCGTACCCCTGTATAAAACCTAGTGTGTATGTTTTAAAACTTATTAGTAATATAGATTTTTTCAATTTTTTTTTCAAATATCTTACGTTCAAATATGGCTGAACTCGACACAAGAACGAATTTAAAAAAATTTATTTATTTTAAAATTTTGTTTTTTGATATTGATTGTCACGAAATTATATGTCATTATGTTATTCTCTTTATTTACGTAAGCGTCGCAAATGCACTGGATTTTGCTTAAATTAAATAAATGTAAATAAAGGAAATAGGACAATGGCACAATACTCAATTGTGTTAATTTTAATTTATTTTGGTATTTCTAACAAAATTCATATTTTTAGAATGTATTATATGCCATTACAATTGTAAATACATTTATTTATTATTAAATATATTGTTTTATTTTAAACTATCCTTATACATCGCAACAACTAATTTACACAGTCAGTATTACTCTAATTAGTGGCGGCCATAGCTCAGTGACGTACCAAGCCGAGTTGGATCCCGATACATCAGAAATTTTTCAATTTCTAATATTGAGCCGTCATGTCACCGTGATTTCCGTCACCTTCATGTATTTCTCGTTCATCAATGATAACTTTTCCGGTATTATCTACTAGACCAGCCGTACTCAAACTGTGATAGGCGTCCCACTGGTGGTACGCAGGGCACTTAAAGGTGGTACACTATAAACTAGAAGAAACGAAGAATTTTAATAATAAATTTAATACAAATGTTATCTTTTACGTTGTGCTTGGCAACGCTGTGAGTTTGAAACATCGAGCAAAAAGATAAAAGAGGGAATGTAAAGGTAGTGGGGACAAAAATATTGTTAGACAGGAAGTGCTATCTTGAGAGGCCACTTTAAACAAGGAAAGACAGTCTCTTTCCTTGTTTAAGAAGTCAAATTTAGTTCGGTTATGTTATTGTTTGTCCCAACTGTCACATGAAATTTTATTTATATTGACGTTTTTTTACCAATTATGTCACTTTTTAGACTATTATCGTTAATCTTTAATTAAAACTTTCTTGTCTGAAAAATATTTTACAGGTATTGTTAACAAGTGTTGAAAATTTAAATTTAGCGCTTTGCATTTCCGGATATGTCCGCCATCAGAGGCCACTTTTTGGTCTCCTTTTCATAACGATTAGATTCCCTCTTTTATCTTTTTGCTCGATGGTTTGAAACCACAAGCGCGTAATGTTTTATTCATTGTTGGTAACACTGGAATCACGGCAAATTGTCACCGCCCTTGATTCACTTCCATTCACATCATCAGTTTCCTCGTGACTCTCAATCGTTGTGGTTGGTTTTGTTGAAACCAGTAATTTGCTGTTACTGATTCGTGCTAATTTTTGCATATAAAAAATGGATAAGTGGCTTAAAAGAGACAACAGAACACCTGTAAATCCGGTCCATTCAGCTTTCAGAGTTGGAGCCTATACAGGGTGATGACAAAAAGGGTTCTTTAAAAAAACTAGAAGTGACGGTTAGGAAATATGATCCTGAATACTATTAATATGGGATTTACATTCACGAATATAAATGATGAGCCAAGGACCCAATGTAAAATTCTTTCTAACCAGTGTATGAAACCTTCGCTATTAAAACGCCACTATCAATACAAAACATTCAATGTTGGAAAATAAACTAAGCATTACTTCGTTCCGAAGTTACCGGAGATGAGAGGTACAAAAAAATTAATGTCCAATTTTACCGCAACAACCAAAAAGCAGTAGAGGCATCCTTCCTCGTGAGTTTAAAAATTGCGAAGTGTGGAAAAGCACATACCATCGGTGAAGAACTAGTTCTGCCTGGTATGCTATGGTAACGTGTATTTTGGGGGAGAATTCAGGTAAACAGCTTAGTATTATACCATTATCCAAGGATATCGTACGTCGTAGGATTGAAATAATGAGATTAAATGTTAAATAAAAATTGGTAAAACGGATAGAAAATAGTATTTTTGCAATACAACTTGATGAGAGCACAGATGTAACAAACTATGCTCAGCTTATGGTTTATGTGCGATATATGTATATATATATATATATATATATATATATATATATATATATATATATATATATATATATATATAATAAATATAAATTTAATAATAATCTTCTTCAATCGAAGAAGAGTATTATCCGACTAGCAAGAGCTGGCAGGTGAGCTGCGCGAAAATAGAAAAGGAATTATTCTAAGAGAGATAGGAGAGGTATTTAATCGCGGTGTCACAAATGCGTAGTTGCCGTATCAAAAATTTAGTTGGGATCTGAAAATTACGTTAATAGATATGTTCCGTGGTTGTGACATTGCGTGTGTGATAAACTTATTTACCACGAATACAAAATAAAAATAATAATATTCAATAAAACGTAGAAAAAATTTGTTAATATTTAATTTCATAAAACGTAATTAATTCTCGAAGGGAAAGTATTTTTGTATGTATCCCCGACTGATGCAACTTGTGTGTCTTAATGATTACTAAACTAAACACAACACAGAAGACACGTTCTTTGTTTATTTTTCTAAGCCAGACAGTAAACTCAAGTTTTTCAAGATATGTGCTAGTTTGCCGAAAGCGCCCCATGCCAGTTGTGTTCTTCTTTTAATTTCAGCATCTTGGTTTGGTTTTCCTAGTTTGATAACATGACCTAGATATACATAATGTTTAACATTTTCTATGGTATGATTTTGTATTGTTATATTTGTCTGGTGTTGGCTCAGTACTTTTGTTTTGCTGTAGTTCATTTTTAAGCCTTATCGCTCCTGAACCTGCATTTAATTGTTGTAACATATCATTTAGTTGTTGGATATTATCGGCTATTAAAACTATGTCATCTGCGAATCTCAAGTGCTTTAAGTATGATCCGTCGACGTTGATACTCTTACTGTTCCATTCCAGTTTCTTAAAAATATCTTCTAGAGCAAGGGTAAATAGTTTGGGAGAGATGGTGTCTCCTTGTCTTACTTACCGTTGTAGGTTATGGGATTAGTTTTTGTGCTTTCGTCCAGCTTTATCTGCATGGTGGCATTTTCATATATGTTAGTGTATCTTGAATCTATGCGTGCATTTTCTAGAGATTCAAGCACTGCCCATAATTCGATGGAATCGAAAGCTTTATGGAAATCGACGAACGCCATATGAATTGGAACATTATACTCGGTGCATTTTTCTATCGGTGTTATTACGGTGTGCAAGTGGTCTATGGTATTAAAATGTTTTCTGAATCCAGCCTGCTCGATAGGTTGATAGAAATCGAGCACATGTGTTAGGCGGTTGGTTATGATTTTAGTTAGTAATTTATACAGATGTGATAGCAAGGATATTGGTCGGTAATTCTCGATGTTTGCTTTGTCTCCTTTCTTGAATAGTAAAATGACTTCGGAGTTGTACCATTCTTGAGTAATCTTCCCTTCATCAATTACTTTATTAAATAAAATATTTAATACCTGTTCCATTTTTCTGACACCAATTTTCAACAGTTCAACTGTAATCTTATCCACTCCCGGACATTTATTCGTTTTTAGTTGATTTAGGGCCATTCTTAATAATAGTGAACTGTAAAGTACTAATTAACTGATCCATTGTTTACTTATTATTTATAGTATTTTTTGTTCTGTAAGTTTTTATTTATTTATTGATGATAATTTTATTGATTGTAACTTAAAATTAAATTATTTAAATCTGAGAATGATTATTATAATTACCATTTAATTGAGCTACACGTTCTTGTATCTTTTTAAATCAACTAAGACTTTATCTGCATTAGCTTCTTCGGTTGTAAACTTAAAAACATTGAAAATTATTTATTTATTTATTTATTTTTAAAGATAAAAATACGTTTATTGACGTTTCAATTTCCACTTCGGAAATCGTTCTCAAAAAAAAAATTGAAAATTATTTCTTGTGCTTGAGATCCCAAAGGTTTGCCTTTTAATACCCTTGCCATTTAATAAATATAAATAATAGTTTATAATATAGGGCCACTCCGAATTGTCGGATAATACTTATTTTGTGAGGCGTTAACGGAACGAACTACTGCCGATGAAACATTCAAGAAAATCAATGATTTTTTTGTGGATAATAGACTAGACTGAAAACAATGCGTTGCTTTCTGTTCGGATGGTGCCCGAGCTATGATAGGAAAATACGGAGGTGTAACTGCCAAAGCAAAACTGCTTGCACAAAATTGTACTTTTACCCATTGTAGTATCCACAGAGAAGCTTTGGTAGCAAAGCGAATGCCAGATGAATTTAAACATGTTCTCTATGAAACCGTTCAGATAGTCAATTTCATAAAATCTTGAGCCTTAAACTCGCGTTTATGTTCAAAACTATGCTCTGAAATGGAAGTGATCATATTCAGTTATTGCTACACACAGGGCTAAGATGGATATCAAAAGGAAAAATGTTGAACAGTTATTCGAATTGCGTTCTGATATACATGTGTTTTTAATGCAAACCGATTTGAACTGCGTGATCGGTTACTAGATTAATTGTGGCTCACAACACTAGCTTACTTAACAGACATATTTAATCGATTAAATGACCTAAACTTAAGCTTACAAGGAAAATCACATAATCGATTTTCTGTAGACGACAAAATAGTGTTTCAATTGTGGTTGAGCATGAAATAAAGATTGAAGATGATCTTATTTTTAACATTATTGTTAAATGCTAATTGATAGTTTTAAAGAATATTTTGACGAAGACTATGCTTAGTTTCTTTGGATACAACTATTTATTTTGGATAGCATTCCTGAAACAATAAAACATTATGAAAAAGAGTCTTTAATAGAACTATCTTGTGATGGGGATATGAAAATAGAGTTTTCAAAATTAGAATTAGCCGAATTCTGGCTAAATATTAAAACTGAATATCCAGCCTTATAAAAAAAAACATTGTTATTTTTATTTCGTTTTACAGCCACCCCAGCCACCTACCTGTGTGAAACTGGATTTTCTGCTATGCTACAAGTGAAAAATAAATTTCGCAGTAGGCTTAATCTTGATCCAAATTTACGAATGAAACTAAGCACAATTGATCCTGATATCGATTCACTGGTTGTAGCTATACAGAACCATCCTTCTCACTGAATTTTTGGACTGGGTTAGACTGTAAGTTTTATTTTGTAACATTTATAATGCCCTTTTTTAAATAAATAAATTTTTGCCAAAATTAGTAAATTTGATTATCTACTTTTTTAATAAGTGGTACGCGATTGACGCAGAATTTATATAAGTGGTACATGTAAAAAAAGTTTGAGAATCGCTGTACTAAAGTCTTTCTTATTATACAGGTCAGCAACCTCACGAACTTTCTTGTAAATATGAATATATATCTTCATCCACTTTTCTTTAGCCGATTCTATTTTTTGTTTTATTTCTCTATATTTGTCTGCCTTGTCCTTGTATTATCTTTTTTGCTCCATAAGGTCTAGTATTTCTTGTGTCATCCATTGTTATTTTTTTAATCAATTAGTGACACTATATTCTTCTATGATCTTGGTCATATGTTCACGAAATAATTTTCATATTATCTCAACATTTTCAGTTGTTTTCATTTCCTTCATATAATTGTTAACATAATTTTGGTTACAACAGCAATTTTACTAAGATGTAAATTGGAGCTGGAAGGTCAGATAATAGAACAAGTGATTGAGTTTAAATATCTAGGCATCACATTATCTAGCTACGGAAAGCTCGAAACCGAAGTGGAAGATCAAGTGAATAGAGCAAACAGAGCTGCAGGCTGCCTAAATGAAACAACATGGAGAAATAAAAATATCAGGAAAGAAACGGAAAGGCAGAATTTTACAAAACAGTCATCACACCAATAATGACATATACGGCAGAAACAAGACCTGACAGAGAGAACAAAAAGGATGTTAGAAGCAGCAGAGATGAAAAAATTTAGAAAAATTGATGGTAAGACACTATGGGACAGAGCTATAAGTACAGATATACGACGTACATGCAAGGTGAAGAACATTAAGAACTGGGTAAGGAATAGAAAGAGTAGAATGGAACGATCATATAAGCCGAATGACAACAAACAGAGTGTTAAAGACGGCAAGAGACGGTTTTGCAATAGGGAGCCGATTAGTAGGTAAACCACGAAAACGATGGAACGACAACTTATTGGAGGAACATTAAAAAACACACAGAGTCATGTCTATTTAAAAAGACGAAGAATAAGAATTTACACGATCTTTATTAACATACACAAAGTAAGCAAGAATTGTCTATGTATTACAAAATAAAGTAAAATATCAAATCGGAATAAAAAATAAATACTAGTACTCCTTGTAGTTTTTACTTATATTTATTAATGTTTTGCTAACACAATTTGATGACTGAATCTACTACTGCTTACATGTCGCAGGTCAATATTTCTTATTGATGTTGAATTTGGGCTCGAATGAAATTGAACTTTAAAATAATTTCGTCCCAGAGAAGAATTTAAATTCTAGAGAGAACTTGGTCTCAGAAAAGAACTATAACTGTATGATGGTAAACTAGGAAATATAATTTACTCGGAAAACTAACAAACACATGTTTCATACTTTATAGATAGAATCAGGTTAAAACGTTCTCCGACGTCTTCCATTTCCTGTTTCAATTCCTCTCCCTCTCTTCCTATAAGTTGACGTCTATTTCTTTTCCTCTATTCTCTCCAACTTAGTTTAGGTAGTCTCTCCTCATTTTACCTTGTGATGTCCAATGTCGTACCTGTTACCTTAGTTTACCATACCATCGTAGTTGGTTTTTTCTAACGTCTTCGGATTGTATGCCTAATATTCATAATTTCTCGAATTCTATAATTCCTAACCCCATCTAATCTTAATTCATTTTGGTTGCCTCTACGGTTTAAACAAAATTATAAAAAATTTACTCCAATAAATGGCAGATATAAAAAAACATAATACTATTTCCGTACTTATCGGCAGTCAGAGCATCTCCTAAGGGGATGGTACAATTTTGTTTGGGACTTCGCGAGACATTCCGGCCCTTGTCATTAGGAAGGTCAAAAACCATTCCAATAATGTAATGCAGTCTCATGTTTTGTCGCAGTTTTTTCGTATTATCAATCTTAAAATGGGAAATCTTCAGTCGAAGTCGAACTCGGTCGGCCTTTAGCCGATTTAAAAATTGGAAAACAAAGTGGAAGGGGACAAAAACTTCGCTGTCGTAAGTTTAATAAAACTATTTATGATAAAAATAGCTGGTTGTGAACAAACTAATAAACTGTTTTGTTTTATATGCATTTTGTTTGGAGGTGACGGGATTTGGACAAACAAAGGCACCGATGATCTTGTTCATATATGGGAGAAAATGAAATCCCATGAAAAATCTAAAGTGCACATAAATAATGTTTTTAGCTTTTCAATGCTTGGTAAGTTAAGTATAGTTAAATATAAAAACCCAATTAAATTCAGCTTCTCGTGATATTCTAATTAAACACAATGAACAGGTGGATAAGAATAGATATGTCTTGAATCAAATCTAAAATCAAAGAAACTATACAACTTTTAAGTATATTAATTACCATTCCTATGTCAACATCTCAAGCAGAACGTTGTTTTTCGATGATAAAACGAATTAAAACATCCCTCAGAAATACCATGAAGAGAGAACGACTATGCTATCTTCGGAAAAACATTTTGTAAATGGCATTGATAATTTCAATAATAAAGTGAAAAGTGATTGAAAACTATGCAACCAAAAACAAAGAAGGATGGACTTCATATATCAGTCGCCTAGATTCAAAACCCGACAAGTCCAGGTAAATGAGATTTGAGATAATAAAGAAAAACTGAAGAAAAAAAAAACTTTCAAAAACAGGTAAATAATGATCAAAAAAGGAATTATGGTAATTAGACCATTTATTTATAAGAAATTTCTAAGAAATCTAAAATACGTTTAGTTTTTCATATCGAATGTTAACAGTGGGAAGTTTTTTCCTTAGAAAATTTTTCTATTCATTAGAAATCAGATTTTCATCTGATTTCTAATTATTACTCAAGTAAATTTCAATAATTTTTTTCATTTACGGAAATAATCAACAATATTTAATCAATGATTACATTATATTGTTTTGTCTATAAAAATTAAATTTGCCAAAACGTGAATAAAACTGGAATTACTGGTATACTTGTATTTTTAAAACACTGTAACGTTATGCAATCATGATTGATAATTGAAAGTCATACGAAGCCAAAATATTAATTTCTATTCTTTCGGAGTAAACGGCGATGTGATTCCAAAGCGTCTACTAAAACTTATGTTTGATTCCAATACAAATTTGCAATTATGCGAACGTCTCTGCCATCCAAACCAATGTTTCTTAGAAGTTCGATTAATATAGAGTACTTAATACGATCAAATGCCTTTCGG
This sequence comes from Diabrotica balteata, assembly GCA_918026665.1. NCBI lineage: Eukaryota > Metazoa > Arthropoda > Insecta > Coleoptera > Chrysomelidae > Diabrotica > Diabrotica balteata. The sequence continues at coordinate 91,956,844 of OU898280.1, forward strand.
AAGTCAGAAATAAAAAAAATCATGGGTGTACAACAGTACGCCCAACGAAAATATGTAATCCACCATTTTGTTGGCGGCCATTTTGGATTTTCTATTCTCTAACTCTTTTCTACTAGTCAAGCAATTTCATTTGATACCCATAAGTAGTTGTGAAAAAATATGTAATTCGCTATTTTGTAGCGGCGTCCATCTTGGATATACAGTGATACTGATTGTATGTAGTTTATGTATAGTCGGTTCGCTAATCTCAGACATAACTGTCTAGTAATTTAATTAATTATTTTTTGCGAAAGTTAGTTACATTTTAGTAGACTAGAAGTGGATGACAATTACTATATTTATAACTAAGCACACATGCTCATAGCCAATATTAAGAGTAAACAAACATAAATCTTACTCCAATCAATAATTATTTATTTACATCATAATATAATTACACAACAGACAACGGAAGATGTGACCAATTATTTAAAGGTAAATGCTCCAAATATACATTTCTACTGCAAAAAGTTAAATGTTACGGAGTACCAAGCAAGCTTTAATGTTTCATATCCATTGGATTATAAAAATGAAGTTCTTAATCCCAGCATCTGGCCTGAATGTTCAATGGTTCGTCGTTTTGACTTTAAGTACAAGAATTGTACTAACCGCAGTTAACAACAAAACCAGTAATAATTGTTACAAATCCGGCTTAGCAAACTAGATACTACAAATAATTTTAAAGGCAATATCAATCAACTAAAAATCGTATGTATTAACTCTGAATCTATTGTACACAAAATAAATTGTATCGAATTATTACTTAAAACTGAAAGTCTGGATTTACTATGTATATCCGAATCATGGTGTGATGACAATAATATAAATTCTTTTTATCTTCCTAATGCTCTCTTGTAATGATTCGTAATACTTTTTTGATTATTTTTTAGGTTATTACATTTTTATATCTATAGAACTATACTCGTACAATACTTCTTGGTTTTTATTCGTTTACTCCGATATTCAACTTTAAAGGAAAAATGTAATTTTGATAGGTTTCCAAATCGATTGATTAACAATCGATTTCAACATAAAGTTTCTTGTTGTCGATCACAAACATTTGTCACCCAAAGGGAATTGGAACTTTCAGAGTTTGTGAAATTTCCGTGGCAGTTACAATGGCTTTGTTATTTTTCGATTATATTACGAAATATAATTTATTAGGAAATTCCACGACGAACAAATTATATCTTGTATACAACAATGGCAACATCAGGATAAACAAAAAAGTATTTTCATCTAAGGTTCCATCAATACGATTTTCACCATTACTTTGCGTTATGCGATGTATTTAATCATTTAACGTAGTTATTTTGTACTTAAGTTCAAAAATTATTAAACAATACCAATTTCTAGACACGTTTCCACGTAAGTTATGACATGGATTCATTTAAGTACTTATAAAAAAATTAGTGCTTTCTTTGGAAACTTTAACTAGATATCATTAAAATAGAAAGTGTACAGTTTACGTACATAATCATAAGTTGAGGACTTGTTTTAAAATAGTGACGATGACTGAGCCTAGAAAGTATATAAATTTTAACATTGTGACATACCACCTTAAGATGTGTTCACTTACCATAGCTTCTAATAAAAACTTAATAACTTGCACAAAACAATTCAATATTTACACATTTTGCAGACACGTGTTGACTTACGATGTTGTGTGTATAAACATGTGAGATACGAGGTTTCTGAATTCGGTTGACGCAGGTGTAATTTTACACGCTTTGAGATAAGAGGTTTTCCAACCGATACAGCTCGTATTCCTAATGTAGGCAACCTAAAAAAAAAAACACAAAACCTTCGAAAATTGAGATACGAGGTTTTGACATCTTAGCGACGATTTAATTGCTGGGTAAATAGTGTCCGTACACGGATACTTGACGATTTACTCTCCCTATACTAATTGATTAAGTTCTTTGTGTTTTGCATTCTTTATAATACATTTGTACTCATGTGACATTTTCGAAAAAAGATTTATCGCTTGTAAATAAAATATTTGGGAGAAAAATTTAGAAATGGTATATTGGAAATTGGACGATTTTCAAACAAACACGCAAAACCACCAAGATTCCATCGACTGAATAACTTTTGATTAGTTATTTTTTTCTCTACATATATTACGAACATTTATCTGTATATAACTTGGTACACTCCATGAAATTAAACAACTTTTCTTATGAAACGAATCTTTACATGAATCACATAATTACATAGAAAAAATGGAACCAATAACTTATTCTTATATCTAATTTGCAGACAATACGTAGTTATTCCTTTCATTTCTTGCTGATTACCAAAAATAAACGAAAAAACATATTGTTACATCGGTTTTTACACGAGTTGTTGGTATTAAGAAGTTAACAGAGACAGCAGATAGAAAGAGACGACTAGAATCGCAAACAAAAACTAGTGATAAATAAGTAAATAGTACACAAATGACATATTAGAGAAAAAGCCTTCCAGGAATCCCGGATAAACAAAAGACAAAAACTACTTGTGATACCTACAATATACCAGAAATGCGTCATTATATAGAAGAATAAATCAGATACACGGCTAAATAGACCGATCCTATCCATGTAATTAGTATATACAGTTTACTTCTTTACTTTCTTGATGCAACTTTTTGCAAAACTATTTTTATAATCATAAAATAAATGCCATTCTAAAGATACACAAAACTATCATACACTGCATTTAAATTATTTTAGAATTAAAAACAAGCACGAAAATTAAAGGAATATCTGCGTATAAGCTTAAAAATCAATAAATTACAAATAATAGTACTGGTAGTCCACTAGTTAGATAAATACAGACGATGGTAGTCGTTAGCCCCAAAAGCACAATTACATTTAGGACATTTCCTCTGCCTTGTTTCATATCTAGTTTTAAGACAATCATAGCAGAATACATGGAAACATTTAGATAGTACGGCGTCTTTCCTCTTGACCTTGCAGGAGGGACACGTGAGAGTTTCTTTGTATTCACGGATTTCTTCCATCATGACTTCGTCCAACGTGGTGCCGGCCAATTCCATCTTCTTCATTCTTTCTGCCTTTCGTTTTAGTTGGGCTATTTCTTCTTGAAGGCGTTTGGTTTTGTAAGCTTCAGCTTCTAGCGAACTTGTTTTTTCGGCTACTACTTTGTTGCGCTTCTTTCATTTGGGAATGATATTTTTCTGAAAGAAAAATTAGAGAAATTAGAAAAACAATTTGTCTAAATATTATTAATCCTAGAACACCAGATAAAATGTGAAATTGTAAAAAGGTTACAAGGGTAAAAAGAGTTATAATCGCCTCGTATTTCGGTGAGACTGTATAAAAATATATTTATCTGTAAGAAAATCACGCAACAAAAATTAAAAGAAAACTACTCTACCAGGAGTAGTTATTAACTGCAAAATTATCAATGACTGAGATGTATAATAATACAAAGTTATAATATTCTTATCGATATTTACATTCCGATGTGCCTGGTATTATATTTGAAAATATGGGCAGTCACCCAGTTGAAGTTTTCATCGAACTGTTGATCAGCCCACGTGGACTAAGAGCCAATGAAAACATCGCATATCGCTATTAAGACAAATCACAATGAATTACCTTGTATCGGTAAACTTATGCATTCTTGGGTAAGATAACAATATTTGCCTGAGCGACCGAAACCACTACTACTAAAATTTTTTTTTTTTTGGGAGGTGAGAATCTTCAAAAGACCGTCTGGGAAGGTGTCCCAGGTGTGTCGGATTCAGTCCGGCACGCTTCACCGCGTGCTGAGACCGCCTACCGACTAAACTCACCCCCTCTTTCTCCAACCGACGGGTCTGGAACCGCACTTAGCGTGCATGTCTGACCCGCCGACCTTACTCTTAACTCCCCTCTGGCACTTTTCGCGTGCATTCCATTGGTTTGGCGGCCACCTATCCTCCCCCTCCGCAAAAGCCTCGCGCCAGACTGGTCGGTGAAGCGACCGTCCAGCGCAAGTCATTCGCGGTTCGGGCGACCAGGATGCCCTCCCTCCATGATGGAACTAGCAAGACAGAACCAGTTGGCAGTTACGAGCAACGCCAAACATTCTTCCTTTCATCAATTCATTCATTCAATACACACATTCGTTCAAAACTCAACATTTAAAACAAGGAGGCAGTCGGCTTAGGTTAGGTGTAAAGGGTCCTCCCCCGCTAAACTGCCCCAGGACGTATACGGGTAGAACAAGGAAAACATAAATCAAAACATAAACAAAACAAGAAACACAAGAGGCACTCAGTCTGAGTCGGGTGTAAAAGTCCTTTCTTTACTGAATGTCTCTTAAGACGTGCACAAATAAAATTATAGTAAAAACGGTAAAATGTATAAATAAAATTGGTAAATAAATAAATAAATAAATAGATAAATAGATAAAACAGAATAAATAAAATAAAATAAAATAAAATAAGGACAGTCAACGTAGTTTGGATGTAAAGGGTCCTCCCCCGCTGACTGCCTTACGTGACATAAACACGTTTAAAAAATAAATAGTAACGATCGGTCATCCCGCTTGCAAACGCCTCTCTTTCTCCTCTTTGTGTTTGATTGTCTTAGTAACAAAAGCAATGACCAGGTCGAAGTCTCTCTTGCTATCGATAACTTTATCGATTAACTCGTGAGGCTCGCCTAGAGAATACCCAAGACCCAGCTGTAGCTCGGTGCGCCCCGCATGATATTCAGGGCAAACGAACACAACATGCTGCGCGTCATCCACCACTCCACACTCGGGACATAGATCGTCCGCGGTCTTTCCTATACGGTGGGTAAATTTCCTGAACGATCCATGCCCGTCAAGAACTGTGTAAAGTAGTAGTTGACGCGCCGATGCCGGCATTCGTACCACCTCACCACATCTGGAATCAGGTATCTCGTCCAGGCCGCCTTCCCGACTTCGGCTGTCCATTCCCTCTGCCACGTCTGTAGACTTCTCGCCCTTTCCTGTGGTCCTGAACCTATTGCTCCATTGCCCCTTCGGTACATTCGGACTCTTTCTCCGGCCAGAATATGCACCGGTACAGAACCAGCCACCACCTGTAAGGCAATGGTTGATACAGTTCTGTACGCGCTGCACACTCTGATCAGAGGTTTTCTTTGAGCCCTAAGAAGCATGTCTTTATACTTTGTCATTCGAAGGACCTCGTGCCATACTGGGGCACCGTATAACACTATGGACAGGATTGATTGTAACATCACCGTCCTTTTTTGGGATCCCGGTCCTCCTATATTAGATATCTACGCTAGTGTTCAGTAAACTACAGATCACTCTAACGTTGTTGCAATTTTGCTAGTATTTTACTCGCTCTTGTTCCTATAAATTTTCCAACGAAATTACGTGCTGACTATACACAAGGTCCATTCTTATATTTACAATATTTTGAAAATTATTTTAAATTAATAACATTAATTATATATTAAATCACTAAACACAGGAAAATTACGATCACATATTTTTTTCATAACCTAATCGATTAATTAAATATATTATAGGTAAAAGCGTTAATGAGTTAGACCAGAGAAGTAATGATTTTCCCAAGAAACTCTTTGATACGGGTATCTAACGATTGATTTTAATAAATTTTATGATAATAAAATCTAATAAACAATATATGCAAAATATTAAACGTCATTTTTTACTTATAAATAATATATAAACAATGTAAGATCGCTATTTGATTTGACTAAGGTGAATATCCATAAATTATATGGAATAGTGATACAATTTTACTAAAGAAGCATAGAAAATTTTTTAATATTTGTTGCTTAATTATGGCAAAAATAGTAAGTTCATAATAGTAGGTTCAAAAGTAATTTTTTTGAATATTAGTAGTAACATTTTCAAAAATGCACAAAAAACTCTAATTTCGCGTGGGCATGGAGACAATATCACAAATAATATTCAGCTATAAAAGTTTCTAGTAGTTTCACTTATTAGTTAGTTATTAGAAATTGTTATTCCGGAAAGCTTTTATATACAACGTTGTTATGCGTAAACAATTGGGTTTGCATAAATTCTGAAAGCACCAAATTGAAGAGAAAGGCTTATTTTATCACATTAAATCATTTAATGGTTAAAAAATTGTGCTATTGTAAAATGAGTTGAAAACCAATAAACGTTTAAAATAACTCAGAGGCATCAATATGTAGGAAGTTAATTTTTTTATTCGAAATTGCAAATATCCTTCTATCCTTAAAAATCGAGTGAGTCCATTTTTTTTAAAACTTGACCGGGGCCTTGCTTATAAACATGAAATTTAGAAAGCACCATTTGCAAGATTAAAAATTCAAGTTTTGACAAAAACAAATTTCCCTTTAAAAATGATCCGTCCATGATGCGCCAAAGTTGAAGGGTTTAAAAGCGAAGCGATTTGCATTCTGTCGATTTTACTATTTCAAAAACTGAATTCATAACTTTTTTAAAGTCGCAATATCTCCCGTTCTAATCAACGAAAATTAGTGTTTTTCTTTAATTTGGAGTAACTCGTTGCATATATTATAAAAATGCAATTAGTTAATTTGTTAATTGTTTATTTAAGCAAGTAATTTGTTTAAACATTATAAAATAAATATTTATTTTGCAAAATTTTACTTTTCTCTAATTTCTATTAGTAGAAAAGGTTATGAAATCATAGGTGGCTTAAAATATTTATATATTATAGTTATGCATAAGTTAGTTATGCATCTTTTAACCATAAATTTTATATTTTATTATATTCATCAGAATCAAATTCAAACAGAAAAATCGAGGTGAAAACCTATATAAACTCAGCGACAGCTTTAATCTTCACAAGAAAATTAAGGAAATTGCTGGTGTCTTCAAGAAAAAAACAAGTCACTGGTATACATAATGACCAAAATGAACTAATAACGGACCCTTGCGATATACTTAATACTTGGAAAATGTACACAGCCAATTTGTTCAATGATGACAGAACACAAAAACCACCACAACAGGGAGACCATTTGTATGGCCCAAGTATTTTGAAAGCTGAAATTGTACACGCTATCAAACTATTAAAAAGTAAAAAAACCCCAGGACCAGATGATATGTACGCAGAAACAATCAAGTTACTTAATGAAGAAAACCTAGACATTATTGTCAAGCTCTTTAACGACATCTACGCATATGGGCCAGATTCCAAAAGATTTGCTTCGATCTACATTTATCGCCCTACCAAAAACACCACGTGCAAACTTCTGCAAGGACCACCGACTAATAAGCCTAATGAGTCACTTTTTAAAACTTTTCCTGAGAATACTTCACACTAGATTGTTTAAGAAATGTGAAGAGGTCAGTGGATGGAGTCAGTTTCTTCTTCTTAGGATGCCTGTCCGTTCCGAACGTTGGCGATCATTCTGGCTATGATCATTTTGTTGGTTGGTATACGAAATAGTTGTGTTGAGGCTTTCTATACCATGCTCTCAGGTTAGCAAGCCAGGATATTCTTCTTCGTCCTGGGGCTCTTTTACCCTGCAAAATGCATTGGAGTCAGTTTGGTTTCAAAAATGGACTTGGCACGAGAAAAGTGATCTTTAGTATGCAAACAATAATACAGAATTGTTTAGATCAAAGAAAGGATGTTTTTGTCTGTTTCATCGATTACGAGAAAGCATTCGATAATGTAAAACACGAATTGATGATAAAATACCTACAAGAATTGGGATTAGATGCCAAGGATATAAGAATTATCGCCAATCTGTATTGGAACCAGACAGCAACAGTACGTCTTCAAAATTTCAACGAAACAGAAGATTTCTCCATTAAAAAAGGAGTAAGGCAAGGTTGTATACTGTCTCCAATGTTATTCAATTTATACGTAGAAAAAGCCTTCGCAGAAGCAGTGGCAGACTCTAATAAGAGTATTAAAGTTAACGGCATATTTGTTAATAACATCAGGTATGCCGATGATACAGCCATAGTGGCAGATAACATCGAAGATCTTCAATGCCTTTTAAATGATCTAACTCTTGCAAGTGAAGCTCGGGGTTTGAAAATAAATATCAAGAAGACAAAAACAATGATTATAAGTAGAAATGATTACCCAAACGCAAAGATATATGTCTCTGGAGAAGAAATCGAACAGGTCAGGCAATTTAAATACTTGAGGTTGTTTGCTGAACGAGGGTTGGGACCCCGAGAATGAAATAAAGAGCAGAGTTGAACAAGCCAGAAATGCTTTTTTGAGGCTTCGTAAGTTTCTGACTGATCGCAAATTGGACTTCAACCTCCGATACAAGATGCTTAAGTGTTACGTGTGGCCTGTTCTCCTATACGGAATGGAAGCATGGACGTTAAAGGCCAGTTCCATGAACAAACTTGAAGTGTTTGAAATGTGGTGCCTGCGTCGAATGCTTAGAATATCATGGACGGACAGGGTCAGAAATGAGGAAGTACTCAGAAGAACGGGCTTACAGGATAGGGAACTTTTTAGTTATGTAAAAAGTAAGAAGACTGCATACTTGGGGCACATATTACGAGGAGAAAGATACACTTTTCAGCAACTGATACTCGAAGGGAAGATAGAGGGTAGGAGAGGTCTGGGACGTAAAAAAAACTCATGGCTGCGCAATATTCGACAATGGACAGGAATCCACAGCTATGAAATGCTTCGCAATGCTGCTAAAAACATAATTATTTAATCCTGAATATTTAACATCTCACCTGACAAGACGATGTACGGTGGACGCCTACGCAGAAATGCAGGGCACCTTAAGAGGAAGAAAAATCAAATTCCGAGATATTTTTTTCGTGTTATTCTTGAGAGTACTAAAATATCTTAAACCTAAATATCCTTAAATTTAAATATTAAATATGGTAACAATTTTTTTCATATTTTTCACAGTATTTTAATTATGATATTTAACAGACATTCATTGTTTTTTTTTAATAATAACTTTGTTAATTGGCAGAACAATTAACAAAATTAATTAATAAAATTATACTACACAATAAAATATCGGAAGAATGAAGAACGAGTGAACTAATTCTACTATTCAAAAAAGGATATAAAAACAGCCAGAAAACTACAGATGTATAAACTTGTTAAATCTTACCCTAAAACTTACAACTAAAATTTTACAAGTGCTAATAAAGCAGAGGATAAGTTTAGCAGATGAACAACAGGGTTTTCGTAGTGGAAGATCGTGTACAGATGCAATATTCGTTATAAAGCAAATTACTGAGAAATCACTAGAGTATAATAGACCAGCATTTCTGTGTCTGATTGTCCTAAAGAAAGCGTTTGACAGAGTAAGACTCAAAGATGTAATCCATCTTCTGTATAATAAAGAAGTCCCCCTAAATATTATAAAAACTATCGAAAACATCTACCAAAACAACAAAATGGAAGTCAGAATAAATGGACAACTTACAGAACCTATAGATGAAATCATCAAAAGCGTTTACAAAGGAAGGGGATACAGAATGGGAAACAAAGAAATAAAAATAATCTGTTACGCAGACGACGCAATATTGATAGCTTAAGACGAAGATGATGATAGATGATGATGGTGACCGAGTCACAAATGAGGAGGTCCTTAGAAGAATGAATAAGAATCGAGAGGTACTGACCACCATTAAATCTCGAAAGTTACAATTCTTCGGGCATGATATATATATATATTTCTATAATGTAGTATAAATTTGTCTTTATTGTAAAATTTGGTGAAAATAGATTAATTTTGATTTCATTAAACAGTTTATTTGAATTTTAATTACTCTACCCGCAAATGCTCAAATTGATGATTTTTTTTTTGCCATTTTCTCAGGTCTGTAACTCCGATACGCCTGAAGTCTACAACTTCAATTTTTCACCTGTTATTCTACTCATTAGGAACTAACATTCAGATAAACTTCAAATTTTTTACTTGCTTGCCTATCAAAGATATAAGGGCTCAAACTTTAAAATTTTTCAAAAAATTACATTTTTGAGATTTATTTTTGGAAAAATTGACTTAAGTCTCAAAGCTCAAACTTTTTTCATTTAAAGTATGTATGTATGTATTTTCCAGGAAAAATTACATACCATTATCAGTTTGCCGTATGTTGTTAAAAAAATGCTGAAAACGGAATTTTATCAGTTTACCTTTTCAAACTTTGAGGTCCATTTAAGGTCTTAAGGGTAGTTTGTAATTAAATAATGCTACGGACCACTTTTTTAGAGCATAACTTTTACAAACAGTTTGGTTTTTGATCTATTGTTCTAGGACAAATCTAAGTGAAAATATTGGCTAAAGAACGAAGTTATGTTTTTCGTGAAAATGATCAACACGTGAAACAAAAATGGCCGCCATCGGCAAAATAAAATTTTTTAAAAATAATGGTATAAAAATAAAAAATATTAAAAATAGTCAAGCAATCAACTTAATTTATATTGGACCGCTTCATATAGATTGACCCTATACTCTTTTTGTTCCTGTCTAGTAACCATCTGTATATTTCTCGTATTGTTTTTATCTTATTTTCTTTCCGTCACTTTATATCTTTCACGTTATCGCTGTTATCTCATTTTCTATCCATTCTCGTATTTACTAGGTTTCCCTATTCCTTCAAAAATAGGGTGGTGCCCAAAAGTTTCTTGCCTTACGTGTACTTACCTCACTCGCTAATATCTTGGAGTCTAACTCTGTCGAAGGTCCGATCAAGACATCTCTACCAGACTGAAGCCCATACCGTAGTACCCTTATTTGTATAACCGTGTTGTCAATGATCAGAGCGTTTTTCCATTTTCCATTAAGCAGAGTTCTCCACATTAACATATCATAGTTTATTAAAAAATGTATTGCACTTTTTTAGATTATGTTTAAAATCTTCTGAAAACTGATCATAATTGTATAATAGTTTTAATATTATTGATTCGGCTCTAATCCCAGCGCCATATTGGTATGATCGTTAACCAAACCTTCTGACGCCTTTTTTAATATACATGTTAAAATCTAATATGCTCATAAATACTACATAGATTCTAACTCGATTAAATAAACCTTACTATATACTCTAATATGCTCATAAATTCTACATAGATTCTAACTCGATTAAATAAACCTTACCACCCTAACAGATGCGTACCGTTATTCCTTTCTATTTCAAATTAATAAAATTTTAGGACAGTATTTATATGATACTAAGGAATGTTTTTACGATTTTACAAAAACAAAAATCAATTTTTTGAAAATTTAGTAAAAGTCCCCTTATTGTCATACATTCATTAAAATATTGTAGGGTATGTATATAAGAGTAATAATCAAATGAAGAAATTTATAAATAACAATACACTTACCTAAATGAAGTTTCAGATCAGCGGCGGACTGCGCAGACTCTATAGCCTTCCTCTTGTGCATCTCCATAGCTTGCTGTCTAAGCGACAGCTCTTTCTCCACCGTTGCCAATGTATTTTGTAGTATCCGCTCTTTTTCTTCCAGCTTTCTGACAACTATATTAGCGGCATCTACCTGCGTCGTTAAGGTACCCACTTGCTCTTTCAAAACATCCTTCTCTTCCCTAGCCAGTTTGTGAAGTTGGTTAGACTTGATTCGTTCCGACATTAGTTTGAAATTGGCGTCGTCCTTTTCTCGAAGTTGTTGGATCAGTCTAGAGTTTTGTTCCTAGAAAGTACATAAATGGATAAATGTATAGTTATAGAATATAGATGATATCATTAGAACGACTTAGTGTAAAAATGATGGTTTTAGAAACATATTAAACAATAAAAATTTCAAAAAAGAGAACAGCTACATATTAAAAAGTATTAAAGCTAAATAACAATCTGAAATAAGTGAATCGATTGAAAATATATACAGTTGCTAAGAAATATCACCGATAATAAATTAGGAATACAAGAATGGAATATATGTAGAAGGAACTTAGTGTAAAATAAAATTCAAAAAGTTAAACTGTGGAAGAAGACTCACTACTTGTGGAAACGAATTTTTGAAGAATCCCGAAATGCAGATAAGAAAATCAAGTCAGAGAAAAATATCTTCATCACAAATTTATTTTAACTGATGGCTCCAAAAGTTTCAATGGAGTAGTAGTAGCTGCCATCTCTGAAAACAAAATTTCTGCCATCCGCTTAGCTAAAGAATAAAGCCTGGGACAATGAGCACAGAGTACAATGGAAAGCATCAATAGTCATAAAAGAACCCAACATGAAACAGAGGAAAATCAAAGAAGCAACTATCGAAAATCAAAGAAGCAGCTATCATCTTACTTAATGAAGAAAAATGTGTAAAGTTTGTTTAGCAGAAAATGGTTGACTTCAATTAGTGCGGTCGTAAATATTATTAAATTTATCTGATTTCGCCTATTGTTAAGACCTTGTACCTCAGGTAAACCATTGTTACCTGAAACCGGGTCTTTTATACTATTATCGGTTAACTCAGGATGTTTATAGTCGATACTAATTGAAGTCAACCATTTACTGCTAAATAAACTTTAACAAACATTAATAGAAAGTCATCTACAATTATACATAACACATAAACACCAATACATAAACATACAGGTGTCCCCGAAAATAATGCGTTCCTTAAGTCAGGGGTGGGCAACCTTTTTTAGTCGGAAGAGCCAAAAATTACAATTTACAAAATTTTAAAGTTTTTAAAGAGCCACAAATTTTTTTTGCCAACAATAAATAGTACATAAATAAAGTTTTTTGATAAAAAAATTAATCTATTTATTCATATGTAGGTATATAGTGTTTTTCCACATATACATATATTTTCATACATTTCATTTATTGAAGTAAAAAATTAAAACAACTAAATATTCACTTATAACACTACCTTGCACTTCAATAACAAACAGTTGAGCAAATAATCTCAATGGGAGCGTTGGCTTTGCATGGTTTTAGAAAGTTTGGATAAATCTGGCTCATAACTTGTTGTTTTAAGTTTCAAACGCGACTCTAAATTTTCATTTGTTAGTTGGCTTCTTAGTTTACTTTTAATTATATTCATGCAAGAGAACGCTTGGTCGCAAGAATATGTCGATCCGAAGATAGTTAGTACTCCAAATGCCAACTTCTTCACCACACTGTAGCAATCTGGAAGACTATTCCATGCGTCGAATATAAGTCCCTCAAGTAGCAGCATTTCTTTCAAAGCTGTCCATTTTTTTGCGTTACGTACATTACATTTGTGGACTTCCAACTCTTCCAACTTACTTTTCAATTCTGTAAATTTTCCACATCCACAAAGTTTTACTTTTTAAATCGATCAATTGCATTTCTAAAGATCGAGTATGAATTCCAAATGGTTTAACGTGAATTTCGTTACTATTTGCGTTGAGAGGATTTACTATGAATGCTAAAGTAGTTTTGTTGGTTTTGAATTGTTCAAATCTGCCAGCAAATTCATCTTTATTTTTTTTGTAACTGTGCTGAAGTCATTCGTGTCAACAGTTGCACTGATTTTATCGCGATATTGTTTTAGAAATTGAAAATGAAGTAATTTACCGCTCTGAATATCTTCTGCAAAAAGAAAATAAATTTTCTTCAAAACAAACCAATTATTCCACCAAAACAGGCTGGGTTTCCCTTTTCTTGCAGTTTTAGATTCAGCTCATTTAATTTCGCTGTGATATCCAACATAAAGTAAAATTTTTGCAACCATTTGTCGTTCGCTATAATTTATGAGGAATGTATTGATTTACAACACCTTACCTTTGGAAAGCCATCGCACTTTATTATGAAGAGGTCGGAATACTGAGCCTCCATATCGTTTAAGAATTCTTTAAACTGACGATGGTAGAGTGCTTTTGACAAGATGCTATTAACAATCTTGACACCAAATTCATGACCTCAACTATTTCGGCTGGAAATGTTTGGGCACAAAGCGACTCTTCGTGTATTATGCAGTAAAAGGTAAGAATTTCGTGATATAATTTGCTTTGAAGAATCGTTGATGCTCCTTTATTTTTTCCTGTCATACTTCTGGCTCCATCAGTTGCTATTGAAACGATTTTATTCAAATGGATCTGATTGTCTTCAAGGCATTTTTGCACGGCATGCGCTACATCTTTCCATCTAGTTTGTCTCGAGAGCGGTAGCAATTCCATAAGTTCTTCTTGGGAAGACATATACCTGACAGAAAGTTCAACTTGTGCCGTGTCTTTTACATCGCAAGACTCATCTATAGCAAGTGATAAGGCGGAAGAAAGTTGAATATCTTCCATCTGCAAATATGTTACATTTGAAGACATTTTAGCTATGCTATCTTGTACTGTTTTAGCGGATAGTGGCAAATCTTTGATTTTATTGAGATTTCTGGTTTGTTTTTGAAATTACTAAACAGTTCTTCAGATGCACTTATGAACCAGGCTTTGATATACTCACCATCTGTGAATAGTTTGCCTTTTTTTGCAATTTCTAGTGATACCGCGAAGCTTGCCAGATTGACATTACTTGCAGATCCAAGAACAAAGACATGTTTGTTTTTGTACCTTATCGACAGCTTTTTTTCGTTCTTCGCCGGCTGGATATTTACTAGCAAACTGAGTATGCTTTTTAGTGAAATGTCTCTCTAAATTTGATCTCTTATTGTGTGCGAGTTTTTCTTGGCAAAATGAGGCAAGTCGAAAGGCCATCTGAGTTGCATATGAAAGCGAACAACTCTGTCCAATTTCGATTAAATTCTCGATTCTTCTCTTTTTTTTTAGATGTCATACTTGCGGTAAAGCTGAAATAAAGATAAGATAAAATAAAAACAAAAACAAAATTTGTTTTGTGGTTAATATTCTTCATAATGCCAGTAATGAAATGCAAAGTTTTTGTTTTTTTATTATATAATAGTTTAATTGTGTTATTTTCGAAATCTGAAAAATCTAAGGCAATAGTATGGAAAATCAACTATATCGTTATTTAGAGCTGCTGTCAATAAAATCACGATAGCGAATATGGTAGCCAACGATCGATAACGGTCATGGAACTAGAAGAAGAAAAAGAATTTTCGAAATTGTATTTTGATTATATATTAAATTGTTTTATATATTTTATATGAATGAAGTTTTTTATTTTTCAAATATATTATATTTATGATTTTAAATAGGAGTAAATTTTTTATATTGTACTGCTATGAAATAAAGAATTTTTAAAATTATTATTTAGGTATTCCAAACAGCAGACGACAAATGCTGGAATTATTTACTAATGTCAAAGTATACCTAAGTACCTAAATACATACGAGAAGCTGGGCATAATGAAATAAAATTTATTAAAATACATTTAACAGCGATATTTCTTAATTAAAATACTTACCTAAATAAAATAAATAAATCTCTGATTATTTGGACACGAAACACTGTTTGTCCCACTCTCTCACGTACTGATTGACTATAAGACTATACTTAGTTTCGTTCTGGTTTCGTCGCATCTGTAGTCGTCTCTCGTCTCCTGATGTGCGGTGATCATCGACTGCTGACTGACATGAACAAACTTGGTTAGAACGTGTTTATCACGGAGCAGTCTGTACTTTTTAACGACAATGACGTTGCGTGTCACGGTGGAGGTATGTGATGGGATTTTTTTTTGGTAAAATTTTCGTGTGGATCTAAAGAGCCGCAGCTTTACATCCAAAGGGCCGCATGCGGCTCGCGAGCCGCAGGTTGCCGCCCCTGCTTTAAGGTATGGATATAATACAAAATTTGGAACAAAAAAGTCTGTAACACTTTTTTCCAATCTTAACCGTTTCCCAAAAAAATTACATTGTTTTCCATATTATACGTAAATTTTTATTTTCAGAAAATTAAATAACCTGGCAACTTCATGCGCATTGAAAGCGCGTCTGAATAAAAAACTCGGTTGCGACTTAGGGTATTTAACATAATCCAACCCTTGTTTATTTATTATTTAATGTTGTTGACACCTGAGGAAATGTAGGTAATATCTGCAAAATAATTATTTCTTGCTTTAATAATGCGGCGTTTGCTATTATCTGAATTGAGGTTTTTGAAATAAAGTTCGAAGTTTTAAATAAGTCGTATTTAATATTGTTCTGAAGCTATTTTCTTATGGCATTTTAAAGTAGATACTATTTTAATGGAAATAAGCCACAATTGAAGGTTAAAATAAGTTTATTAACGTTTCAATTTCCATTTTTTGTAAAATGGAAGGACAACAATATGGTCACAATGGCATCAAATTACGATAGTATTGAACCACTCATTTTTTCCACATACTCAACTCATCTCTTGTTAATTCGTGGAGATACAAATATTGCTGAACATACAGAAATGGATCTTTTGGCTTTTCAATGAGATGTAGTACGTTATTATTTTAAGAAGTTTTGGGAAATCTACTTATTCTAGAAAACGAGTAACATGATCTGTACCAATTGGTCTAAAAATGGATGGAAGAAAATAGACAAACAACTTCGCTTATGCCAAGAAAGAATACATTGGATTTGTATAAAGTGTGAAGTTACTCTGTGTATTGAACGTGATTGTATTGTACAATTTCATACTAGTTAGATTATAATACAGGATATACACCTACTTTTCACGTCAAATATCAATGATTAAAGGGGTTAGAATAAAAAGGGTGCAAGTGCATTTTTGACATATTTCGAGATAAGTATGGCTCTGAACACATAAGGGACATATTTATTAGAATAAAAAGTCGAGAAGTGATTTTTAATACATTTGGAGCCATCTATTGCATAGTAGAAAAATTAGATGAATGAAGGTGCAGTTTCCGTTGGAATAGAAAGGGTGTAGACGCACTTGCATCCTTGTTATTCCAACCGAAAGAACCATTTATGTAGTAATTGTACCCTTCCTATTCCTAGAAGAACTAACTGTTTTTCTAAACACGTGCTACGATTGTGTTAGTAGTTTATTGATTAATTCATCGATTGACGAGCTGATTTCCAAAAAATAAAAAATGGAAAGGACCGAAGGTAAGGCCTTTTGCTTATTATTTTATTTTACAGCTATGATTAATATCCAAAAGGTTAACAATAAAACTTTGTGGTTATATTTCTTCCATTATTATCTATATCTGCATAAAATAATTGTTAAATACTTATGCACATATTAATTTCGGGGTTACTGTTAAAACATTATTCATTTTTTGTTATTTCGGTTTAATTCGATTAAGAATGTAAAATAATTTAAAAAATATTTTAAGGGGCGTAATAAGTGTATTTTTCATGACAGGCATATTAAAAAAATAACGTTTTTTTCGTACTCTTAATTTAGTAAATTAAATATATATATTATATATTATATATATTATATATATATATTATATATATATATATAGGGACGTAGAATTATTATAGTGAAGATATAAATAAAAAGAATCCAAAAAATTTTAGGTATTTTAAAAGTTTAATCTCGCGTGGTAAATTATAAAACAATGTACAGTAGTAAACTATAAACTAAACTATAAGCACTGCAAATATAACAGAAGAAATATCTACTACCTCACAGAAACGAAAATAAACTAAAGTACAGTTACGGGTAACAATATCGTTTTTATTATTTGAATAGTGTCACAGAAAGTTACAAATTATTTTTATACTTTCAGATCCTTACTATTACGGACGAAGACGAAGAATACGTTCCATCATCTACTTCCGGATCAGACGCAAATGAAGACAATCTTGACTCTGATACCGCTAAAGTAGTTTTAACAGATGAGGGCGCTTCATATTACTCCAGATAAAACAAGAAAAAGGCTGCGACGTCCATCTGGATGGAAGATCAACAAAATAAAATGCTCTAGAACTGCAGATAAAGAGTATGTGTCTAACAACAAGGTGAAATAAGTCACTGCAACTCTATCAGCATACATGTCGATACAAATGCAATATAAATATTTGTGAAGAAAACAGACAAGAAACTTTTTAAAGCCTTCTATGATTTACCGTCATATGATCATCAGACTGCTTTTTTATCATCAAGCATAAAAAAAAAACTAACGTAAATAGGAAGAATGTTTTATATATTTTTTTTATTGCAGATGCTGCAAGATCAATTTTCAGCAGAAAGTGAGAAAAATGCAACATCAGATAAAGTATCAGATAAAGACTTAAAAATCCATGGAGTCTTACGAAGCCGCTTCCACCACCAGTTTGGTGAGAATGACACAGCAAGTTTTTAAACGTTGCAGAAGCACCAAGTGTTACTTCTTGTTTCTATCCATTTTCCCACCCATACCTCTTTAGGCTTTTTAGTTTTTCTCGTTTTTTTATTTATTTCAACAACAAAAATAGCTACCGCAACAATTAACTCTGTATCGGCCACCTTGGTATTGATTACTATCGTGATATCGTGATTGTTTTTATACGTGTAAACACCTCACTTTCACGATAGCACTACCGAGTTATTATCGCGAGAGCACTTTTGCGAAAGTACTATCACCGTGAAAACGATCCTTAAGTGACATAAAATACAGAGTGTTCTATTTAAAATTCCTGAGAGAATATTGTACTTGACTCACCCTGTATTCGATATAAAGAAAATTTATACGGGGAGTTAAGATTTTCATAGAAAATTGAATACAACTTTGTAAATAAACAAAAATTTATATTGTTCCGATGGAAAAGTAAAGAAGAATTCGAATATAAAATAAAATACTGTAATATTTTAACTAATTTTGTAATGTGTTTTTGTACTGTATATGTACCTCCACAAAACTAAAAACTACGCCTAAAATGATGATGTGGTCACCAATTTTTTAAAAATTTAATCCCCCACAACACAGTTATTATAAAAATACAATGTTTTGCCGTTAAAGGGTTAAAGTGTATTTAAATAGCTAAGAACTTAAAGAACTATACTAAATATAAATATCAAGAAAGCGTATTCGTTTACCTGCATATCCTCGAAAGCTTGCCCAGTGACTTCCATCTCGTTCAAAAGAGCTTCTTCCTCCAACGATCCGACGAAAGGTCTTTGATGAACATTGTGACCGCCCCAGTTACCGTCGCTTGGTTTTTGGTTTGCAACTTGTTTCTGAAGTTCGTATTTCTGTTCTTCCAATTGCTTGATCTTCTTTAGAGCTTCGTCTTCGGCCAGTTTTCTCTTATCGTCTCTCTTGATATCCTGCACATTGTATACAATTTGTTCAACTTATTTAAACAGGGTTTTATAAATATTTTACTCAGTTTTTCATATTATATAACTTTACTCCAGTCGTCAGAGACGAAAATGACACTTAACCTCTACAAAATCATACGAACAACCTGAATTTTGCTGAGAAATGTCAATTTTAGGACGCCAAAAAAGATGCATAAAAGTTTACCACTTTTTCCCTCGGGATTTCTCCTAAAACCCCTCTCGTAGAGGGGGGAAAACGGAAAAAATCGATTCTACCAATAATCTGTACGCCATAGAAAAAATATTTCAAATAAAAAATGGAGCTAAGATAATTTTGAACAAAAATGTTTATTAGTACTTTTTGTGTAGACTGAACCGTTCCTCAGAAACAACGCTTGAAGCGATCGGAAATTTTGAATGTCCGTTACGCCCGAGTAATCAATGTTCAATTTGTATCAGCTCGACGGTATAAAATTCGATATCTTTTTGATCGGAGTGTCCTATCGACAAAACTCAAAATGCGTTTTAAAGATAAAGAGTGCAGCTTTGTACGAAATTTTTGTATTTTGTCGCAAATAAACTGAGTTTTTTAAAGGAGTAAAATAAATAAACATGGCACGAATTTTGCCAATTTTTATGATTCTCATGAGATCAATACAATTTATTCCTTTTATTAACCGGCCACTGTGGAGTTTCGATAACTAGAGCCTAACCTTTAAAACTTATAACATGAAATTTTAGTTTTGAGTTTTGGCAACAAATGTGAGGCATTTGAAATATGCTTAAAAACACGCTGAATTTATACTTTCACATTACAAACGATTTAAAATATTTACAACTGCTCGTTTTCAATTACACTAGTACGTTTTTCAAACACTACATAGGTTCTGCTACAAATTACACTCAAAAACATCTTCGACGAATTTCGTTGTTTCTGAGAGAACGTTTCATTCTACGGAAAAAGTGCTAATAACATTTTTATTTAGAATCATCTCAGGTTCTTGTTAAATCATTTTTTTTTGTTGAGTTTTTACCTCACTGAGAGTGGAGTTTTAGGTCGAAGCCCGAGGGTAAAAGTGGTAAACTTTTTTGCATATTTTTTGGGGTCCCAAAATTGATATTCTGGGTAAAATTCAGCTTGTTCGTATGATTTTTAGCGGTCAAATCATGGACGACTGGACTGTTAAATTTTATTTAATTATAAAGCATTAGAAAAAAACGAATAAAAGAAACAATGAAAAAAAAAATTAAGAAAGATATGCCCTATTTCCATAGCTGCATGCGTTGT
Source organism: Diabrotica balteata (assembly GCA_918026665.1). Lineage (NCBI taxonomy): Eukaryota > Metazoa > Arthropoda > Insecta > Coleoptera > Chrysomelidae > Diabrotica > Diabrotica balteata. Next base: position 91,977,239 of record OU898280.1, read on the forward strand.
GTTCATTGAAATATTGTTACGTTATTTATTAAAAAATTTGTATTGTTCTAAAGTTATTTTCTTGTGGCATTTTAAAGTAATTGCTATTTAAATGGGAATAAGCCACAATTAAAGGTTAAAGAAAGTTTATTGACGTTTCAATTTCCACTTCGGAAATCGTTCTCAAAACACAAACATTAGTAAATTAAACAAATTTTGTTTTTTGTTACTTAGTGAAAAATTCTTTCCAACAACTTAATTTTATCTGACTCATTTATATTGACAATTCAGACATACATTATACATTTTAAAGTAGACGCCTTTAAAATGATATTACCAATATAGTGCCAAAAAATAAAGAATGATCAGAGGGACAAAGAAAAGAGATAAAGAAACGAACACACATTCAGAAGGAAACATGGGTAGACTACTTTCGATCCCTATTTGCTGAAGGTGACGATAATGAACCACCAATACCAGAGGTGACGACAAACGAAGAAATACATATCGAGGAGGAACAGGTAAAGGAAGCATTAACGCAATTAAAAAATAGAAAATCACCAGGAGAGGACAGAATACCGAACGAACTCCTAAAGTACGGAGGAACAGATCTGACCAAACAACTATTAAAACTAATAAAAAAAAAATAGGACAAAACAGAATTCCTCAAGAATGGAGATCAAGCATCCTAATACACCTCTGCAAAAAGGGAGACAAATTGGACCCAGAAAATTACAGAGAAATTAATTGATCAAACACAACACTAAAATTAACAACCAATGTGATAACAAATAAACTAAATGAAATTATAACACTAGCAGAAGAACAACAACGTTTTAGGTCGGGAAGATCATGTACCGACGCTATATTTATAATGAGGCAACTGCAAGAGAAATCATTAGAATACAACAAACCGGCATATATATGTTTCGTGGAACTTAAGAAGGCATTTATTGGGTCGAAGACCGGGTCAAATTAAAAGACTATCTACTTATTGTATGCAAGAGGAGATACCTCTAGGAATAATCTGCTATGCAGACGACGCAATACTACTCTCTCAAAGTGAAGATAATTTACACCGTATGCTGCAACAATTTAATATAACCACTAGAAAATTTAACATGTTAATTTCCCTAAAAAAGACAAAATGCATGGTAACAACAGGAAATTTACTAAGGCGCTGGTTTCTCTGAACAGACGTAAGCCGCGGCCGTAGACGTTTGGACGTTGCGGCTAACGTCCACACGTCGTCGTCGGTAACGGTTTAATGGTTTCTCTAGAATTAGTTAGTTTGCTGGTAGATATCAATAGGTATAGACGTCGATTATTAGGTTAGATTAAAAATACAAACAACTTTGAAACTGTTACTTGAAGACGAGGAAGATATTGAACTAATAATTAGAAATTTAAAGAAAAGAAGACAGACTCACAATATATTTTAAAAATAGAGAGAATGAAAAGGATATTTAGTAACTTAATTCATACGCATCTTAAATGTGATAATGAAAAATTCATACATTATTTTCGACTATCACAAAAACAGCTACTGTTCGTTATGAATTTTCAGTTCCATCTCTGTTATTATTTTACAAACTTGTAACCTAATTTCAGCAATAATATGTGATGTAAAATTTGAAACAGTAACAGCCATGGACTCGAAAAATTTATGAATAGTAGATTTTTCTGGTACAGTTTCTGTCTGCGTTAAAATTTTTTCAAACAACTGATCATTTACTTGCTACCTCTTTTCCAAAATACTGATCAAATAAAAGAATTACTTGTGTTCGCCATCTGGAAGGGTCACTTGGCAGTATCACGTTGTATAATTATATAATTAAAAATTATGTTTAAATTAATTATTACATTATTATTCATCTTGTATTTCATCTTGTGTCTTTTTTCATTTTGCTTTCGTCCGTCATAAACGTCCACCCGCTGCAATGCTTCGAAATCAAATAAACGGACACACGCAGCGGGTAAACGCCAACCGTCGACGCTAGCCGTGACCGCTGGCGTGTCTGAGAAACCAAGTGCATACACTTTTAGGCATAGCATTCAAACGTTGACGGCAGTCGTTGTCCGTCGCCGCTGACGTGTGTTCAGAGAAACCAGCGCCTAAGATGTAAATTGGAGCCGAAAGGTCAGATAATAGAACAAGTGATAGAGTTTAAATGTCTAGGCATCTATTTAGCTACGAAATCTAGGTTATCTAGCTACGAAAAGCTCGAAACTGAAGTGGGAGATCAAGTGAATAGAGCAAACAAAGCCTGCTTGAATGAAACAATATGGAGAAATAAAAATATCGGGTAAGAAATGAAAGGCAGAATTTACAAAACAGTCATCAGACCAATAATGACATAGGTGGCAGAAACAAGACCTGACACAGAGAGAACAAAAAGGATGTTAGAAATAGCAGAGAAGAAAACAGTTAGAACAATTGATGGTAAGACACTATGGGACAGACCTAGAAGTACATATATACGACGTAGATGTAAGGTGGAGAACATCAAAGAGTGGGTAAGAAATAAAAGAGTAGAATAGAACGTTCATATAAGCCGAATGAAAACAAATAGAGTAGAAAAGACGGCAAGAGACGGTTCCCCAATAGGAAGACGGTCAGTAGGAAGACCAGGAAAACGATGGAACGACAACTTACCGGGGCACATTGAAAAACAGACAGTGTCATGTCCATATAAAATTAAGAAGAAGAGAAGAAGGAGAAATAATTTAGGCTGTTGAGGATTGAAGTAAGGACAATAGTTTGACGAAATCGATCTGTAACCGTTGTCTGTTTATGATGTTTTCTTATGATCTCGTCACATGAGATATTTGGTCATACCAAACGCTGAAATTTTTTCTTAGTATTGTTCTGAAGCTATTTTCTTGTGGCATTTTAAAGTAATTATTACTTAAATCGGAATAAGCCACAATTAAAGGTTAAAATACGTTTATTGACGTTTCAATTTCCACTTCGGAAATCGTTCTCAAAATACAAACAGTAAATAAACAAATTTTGTTTTTTGTTACATAGTGAAAAATTTTTCTAACAATTTAATTTTATCTGACTCATTTATATTGACAATTCAGGCATACATTATACATTTTAAAGTAGACGACTTTTAAATGATATTGCCCAATATGTTGAGTTGCGCTCCTGGGACTACTTTACTTATAAGATAGTTAGTTCATTCGGTTACATGAAATCAACTTTAACTTGAGAATATCCGCCAGAAAAATAAACAAGAAAAAAAAAAGAAATTCGTTCATTCGTTGTTGGAGGAGAAACATTTGTTAACATCTGTTTTATTAAAAAATGATTATCCTATTTTTCTGACGGATATTCTCAAGTTAAAGTTGATTTCATGTAATCGAATGAACTATCTTATAAGTAAAGTCGTCCCAGGAGCGCAACTCAACAACATTGGCAATACATTTTAAAGTCGTCTATGTAACAATTAAAACACTGAAAAGTTTTCAGTGTTTTATTGTTACATAAAATGAATTTCCATCAAGTAACGGTCGAATCCATCAATTAAAGTCGTCTACTTTAAATGTATAATGTATGTCTGAATTGTCAATATAAATGAGTCAGATAAAATTAAATTGTTGGAAGAATTTTTCACTAAGTAACAAAAAACAAAATTTGTTTTAGTTTACTGTTTGTGTTTTGAGAACGATTTCCGAAGTTGAAATTGAAACGTCAATAAACGTATTGTAACCTTTAAATGTGGCTTATTCCCATTTAAATAGCAATTACTTTAAAAAATAGTGGCTTGTCAGCTAATCTTCTTTTTTCATATCGAGTACACAATAATACGCGATTTTCCTTCAATAAACAGGTCAATTTTTATTCCAAATGGAACATCTTTTAACGTGATAGACATCTGCCATTTGTCAATCTCCTACATTCCAGTACCACATACTTTTAAGTTTAAATGGGGAATATACCACGTGTGGCACTTCATTAGAGAGGTATTTAGTTGAAGAAATCAGATATCCATGATTTTTTTCATATAAACTCTATTCTTGTGAAAAGTTTATTGAAAGTGTTACACCTCTTAAAAACTAAACCTAAGCCTATATTTTGCTAGGGCTAATATCCATTTTTCTGGTAACGTCAAAAACTGCATTAAAACGAAATTTGCAACATTAACAGGAACCTTTGTTAAATATAACTTAAATAAAATTAAATCAATTTTTACTTCTGTTTGAGTAGAGGTCTCGAACTTGTTTTCAACCCAAATATATAAAACTTTTTATGAAAATATGTAAATAATACTTATAATAGAAATATAATTAATTTTAACCACCTGCAACTTTTTCATCGTCTGCCGGAGCTCATCCAAATCGGTTCTCAATTTCTTCTCAGCTGCCATCAATTGCACCTTGTCCCTCTGCTCTTTGCTGACACCTTTGTACATGTCCAAAAGCAGCTTCATCTCCTTTTGTTCATTCAACGCTTTCCTAAAATTTTTCAAAACAATTTTTATTAGCATTATTAATGCAACAAATCTTTTTTCCTATACAGTGTAGGTAAAAGTTTATGGTCGGTATGGACCTTACGTGAGATGGAGTGAGAAACACCTGTTTAAAAAGAGAGAGATATATTAGGTCCGCCCTTTATATCGCCGAAAATGCATTAGTGGAAATAATAAAAAAAGGGAAGTTCAACGTTGCCAAACTTATTGGTTTTATTTGACCTGTTGTCTTTTTAGCATTTGAACAATGTTCTAAGATAATCAAATTTATTATTCGTGGTAACGAGTAGAGGTGGGTCGTTGACGTTTTTATCGTTAACGCAACTAAACCGTTTTTCGTAAACAAGTAACTAGTTGATTGTTTAACAGTAGTTTCAAGTAAGGACAGTACATAAATAAACATAATGGCTATAATCGTTTATGTGTATATTTATTGAAAGGAACTAAGGAAGGATATATTTATTATAACTTGAAAAATAAACTAAACAATACAAATAGTAAATCGTACTTACATTTACATTACACATTATTAAATCGCGAATCGTCTAAATTGACATTTAAAAACATAAGTTTTTCTACTTTACTTCTTGTTAACTGAGTTCTTCTTTTATTTAAAATTAAACTAGATTTTGAACATGTGTTCACAATTACAATATTTTATGAATATAGTGGTTAAGTTAGGATAAACTTGGCGAAAGTTTTTCCACCACTGTAATGGACTCTCGATACAGGTGTACGTTCATGTCCAATTAATTGATCAAAAATACACCATGGACTTAAGTCATCTTTATCGGTTTCTTTTTCTTGTACTGGCTGATTTTCAATAGTACAATCTTCTTTTTGTTTAATTATAGAAGTAACCAGCTTCTTTTGTTTTTTTTTAGCTTCATTTTTATCAGAAAATCCCTGCACTTTAAATCGTGAATCCATAAATGTACATAATGACAATGTGCCACTCTGTTCTATCTCCTCAAATCTTTTTGCTAAACCCGATATTAGTAATTGTACTACGTCGGATACTATGGATGTAAGGTTACCGTTTTCTAAAATTTTTATTGCAAGATTCTTTCAGGCAGCGTACCATAACAATCACTGAACTACTCTTCAAGTATTTTTGGCCACTCATTGTACTTGTTATTTCTTTAAAATGCCGTAAAATTTGGGAAAGTTGAGAACAAATAATCCAGTCTTCATTATTTATGATTTGTTCTAAGTCTGTATTAACTAATACCAATGTGGAACGGATTGCCTCTTCTAAGTCGGTCATTCTTTTTAACATGTAATAGGTGAAGTTCTACCTAGTTTCCACGTCTTGGATTGGCCATTTGAGAACGCTGTTATGTTGTAATTGATACTTTAAAAGCCTTTCTGAAGATAAGGTATTTTTTTTTAAATGTGTTTTTTACCGAAATGTCGAAGAATATACATTTTATTTTATCTATTTCTACACGACAGCATTTAAGAGCTGTCCCACCAATAAATTTAACGTATGAACAAACTAGAATACCTAGTTATTTTATTTTCAACGTCAACCCATAGCCCAACTGTCCACTGTCCCGAAAGAGTCGCATGTTATTTTCAGTTTTGTAGTAGTCTCTCATATCAACTAATCGTCCTCGTCGACGTAAAGTGTTCGTTGCACCTCTGATTACGTCTACACAAAACGTAGTTTTTTTTTATCAACCATCAACTAGTCGGCTTACCAGTGAGAAATCGTAGATTCGTAAATGACAAATAATGATTTAAAATGCAGGGATTTTCTGATAAAAATTAAGGTAAAAAACAAAAGAAAGAAGCTGGTTACTTCTATAATTAAAGAAAAATAAGATTGTACTATTGGAAAATCAACAAGTACAAGAAAAAGAAACCGATAAAGATGACTTGAGTCCATGGTGTATTTTTGATGAATTAATTGGACATGACTCATCTAAACATACACCTGTATCGAGAGATATAAAAGAAGTCGACATGTATTTGTCTGATGATATATTGCAAACAAAAAATTTCGAACGGAGATTGGAACTGTCCATTACAGTGGTGGGAAAACCATCGTCATGTATATCCTAACTTAACGTGATTTAATAATATTGTGTAATGTAAATGTAATTACTATTTACTATTTGTATTGTTTAATTTATTTTTATTAGTTATAATACAAGTTACAATAAATATATCTTTCGTTAGTTTCTTTCACTTCAATACATAGACACATAAATGATAATAGCCAATATGTTTGTTTATGTATACGCTTATTTGAAACTACTGTTAAGGCCATTCCTCGCGATTCTGGGCATAACTAAATTCCAATGTAAAAGTTTATATCAAATAACGCAAAAACTATGGCAGATATTGAGATGATTCTTTTTTTATATGAAAGGTCTTAAAAAGTTCTAGTGCACTAATTTGGTTGTAAATTAATAAATTGTTTAAACAATATTTTATTTTTAAATATTTTTGGTTAAAATAAACGTAAATTTTTTTTTTCTGAAATAGGGCACTACAGAATTTTACCCACTTTCTGAATCTGTTTTTATTTTTAACTAAAGTGTAACACAAAGCAGCTATTTCATATAAACTATTTAAAAAATGTTAAATTGTGCTAAATGTACTCTCTCTCTCGGTCAGTACAAGCTGTCCTTGTTGATAGTTTTTGGGACTCTCGCCGACGAGTAGGTAAGAAAGAAGGAGGGTCATAAATAATGTTTAATAACATTATTAGGGCTTATTTCGACTTTTGACTAGTTTTGACAAACCAGTGTGTTTTGTTGTTTTTAAAATGGGTAGTTCGCGAAGACGTTATGTTCCGGACCGAAAAGTCGAGGACGATTGAGAAAATTTTATATAAATAAGCAGTAAGTACCTATAATTTGATTAAATTTTTATATGAATAGAAATATTTTCTGTTGTTTGTGACATTTTCCTTCTAAATGTTTATACTGTTTTTATAATAATACTATTGTTTCAGTATTTGTTTATATATTATAATTTATTATGTAGAAACAGAGTAGAATTTTGGTCAATCGGTCAGTACATTTTTTTGTATTTCAATCAGAATTATTATTTTCTTTTCTTCTTTACATGAACTCAGAGTAATACCCAAATATTTTGCAGTATTTGAATATGGAATTTGATTAATTATATTTATTGGACTATTTATTTTAAACGTTTTTGTTAGTAAAGTTTACATAATATATGAAGTTTGTTTCGTCACTTGCTTGTCCAGTCATATTAGTCCAGAGTAATAAGGATTTTCTCGTGACAATCAATAATCCAGGTAGCTGACAACTATTTTAGTTATTGTAGACATATAAGAACTAAACCTACCTGTTTCCTGCCTAAAGTTCGGAGCCGTTTTTTAATGACTTTATGTAATGCAAGAAACGCGATTTTTTCCACTCCATTAGAAAGCTAAATACTTGACATAAAATTACAAAATTTCATTTTTTAGAATATGACAAAGCTTCAAAATGCTGATTTTTGTAAGTTGAAAAGTCAATTTCTTGCTTTGCAAACTGCAAAATAAGTGACAATTGATATTTGTTAAAAACTTTGAATACAACAACTTTACTTTAGAGTTCCAGCGAAGGTTGGCTATTGGGATACTTAACAAACCATCAAAATTTGGAACCGATATATTAATTAGTATAAAGTTATTGTATTTGTTTATCCCAGAGGTCTTTTTTTTACAATAAAATAAGACAGAAAATAATAAAGATAGGTAATGCTGTGGGCGACAAATGAAAGCAAAAAATACTATCAATATGTATTAAAAAATGATAAAAAAATGATTTATCATAATCAAAAATCCTGATGCCAAATTTTTGAAATTATCTAGTTTATAAACATTTGGAACTTTAAAAACATTGTCCTTAGAAAGAAATCTTTTTTTACATTCAAAAAGCTAGTATTTTCCCCGCATTTTCAAATAAAAAAAATTGACCTAGGTTAATTTGGACCAAAGTTAGCCATGTTTTTTTGTTAATTCACAGCTAAATTTGATTATAATAATTAAGGAACCTCTTTGACGGCATGATAAAGAATGGGATTTGTATTGTTTGATAAAAAATTTGCACAAATGTTGTACCTTTACAGGACCTTCTACGAATTTTAAAAATGTAGTTACATGGTGATTAGGAAGAACTACAAATTCATGGAGTACAAATCCATACCGAACCAAACAATTTCAAACTAATAAAATAAAATGTTCTATATCTCCGGTTCTACTCAATGGATTTTTGATCATTCTTTTTTAATTTGTATGTTATTTCTACGTACATTACAAATATGTAATTTGTTTATATATTAATTAATTAATTCATAATCTAGTTTTGTTTAAACATATTAAATGTAAATAGTGAAAAAATAATTTTTTTCTTCCAAAAATCTATTTTTTTAACACTATTATCATTATATAATCATAGTAAAGATTGCGTTTTTTTCCTTAAATTGTTAATAATTAAAAAAATGGCTCGAAATTCAAGGCAGGAAACAAGTAGGTTTTCTTCCTATAGGTCTACAATAACTAAAAAAGTTGTCAGTGACCTGGATTATTGAGTGTCACGAACATGGTCTATTTTTTGCTTATTTCCCTGGAGTAGGTATAAATTTGATAAAGATCTGTGTAATTCTCTGTCGCTTCCTGGCTGGTTTTGCATATTGCTATGATAGAAGTGTCATCGGTAAATGTTTCAATTGTATTATTTTCTAGGACAAAAATATAATACGTATACAAAAGGTACACAAAAGAGACTTCTTTGTGGCAGCCCTGCTGTAATTTCTTTCAGTTCCGTTTAGGTATATTCCTGTTGTAATTCTGAAATATCTTTCCAAGATGCAGGATTCCATAATTTGAGAGTATCGTTTTGGTAAATATAGTCTTAATTTATAGTTATGGCATCTTTGCCATACTTTATCATATATCTGAGTCACAACCTAAATTGTCCAATCATACTATCCTTCATGATCCATGTTTTACATCCATATAGTAATACAGTATATTTACATATAACAAAATTAAATCCTTAGTTGTAAATGTTTGAAATAAGTACTCAGTATACATCTAAGTTTCATAAATACTTCTCTCATAAATCTAAACTTTTGTAATCCGTTGTTTGTTGACAATTAGTTGCATTGGGGCCGTCTTGTTTACTAACCACAAGTAAATTATCGTATTTCTTTCATTTGACAATAATAATTGTCTGTTAGATTAGTATTATAATAAGTAAATTAGTCTCTTATTGAATGATAATAAACAACACAGCAAACGTTATTCTGAAACTATTTCTGTGTGTCATGTTATATTTTATTAGATTTTGGTGTAATAAACCACAGCCTATCAAATTCAATATCAAAAATCAAAATTTGAATATGATAGCGTGACTAAATTATTCCTTCACTTCCCTTCATCTTCTGACCCTTAGAATCCGCTTCTGACACATTATCAATCCATCTTCTTCGTGGTCATTTTTAACTTCTTTCTGCCCTCTGGTTTTGAAAATGTTAATCTCTTCATGTATTCGTGATCGGACATCCTAGTAATGTGTCCAGCCCATCTAAGTCTCTGAGACGCCATACTCCATTTTCATTTACGATCTCAAAAATCTTTCTAAGAATTTTTCTCTGTTAATCGTCTCGTTTTCACAACCGTGTAAATAAAAGCATGCTTTGTACCATAGTTTCATGGGTTCTACTGCTAAGAGAGAGCATGTCAGCTGAGCCAAAACGAAAAATAATCCTCCTGATTGCTTCCACTGGAATAAACTTGATTGTTTAACTGGGCCCGGAACTACCTTCTTCTAATTCTTTAAACTCTGTTTTGAAATTAATAATATTCATTATTTTGTCTAATTACCCTATTTAGTTGTCAAGACAGATACATTGTTACCTAAAGAAGTGAAAGTGGTTCAATTTAGAAATTATATCGGAAATAATAAATATTTGAAAACTAATGCATATATTTCTCCGCGATTTGATGCTACTAATTTTATAAATCGCACCACTAATAGACGTAAATCCCTTCATTTTAATTTCATGAATGTTTTTTATTCGCCACATCTCATTATTTTCCATTTCAGAATTTTATCAATCACACTGTAATATACGTTAAAAGCCAATTTGTCAGCAAAAAAACAATAACAAAAGAAAATATTAAGATTTAAAAAAACACCAATACACTTATATCATTGTGATACACTTATTTTGTTATAAAATTTTATAAAAGTTTGTCTTCGATTTAATTGTATGAATTATTTACAGGACGATTATTTGTTACCTGTATGTACCCTTGCTAAGTTGTGAATTAATTATTCAATAAATAATATTATTCTGGTATACTCGTATTATTCTAATTACCCCATAATCGCAATGAATAGAAGACCTCCCGCTCGCTTTATTGTATACACCCAAGACTTCACAATAGGGGGTTGGTAAGTAGGTAAAAATATAAAATTTAGTACCAGATGACTTTAGAGATATTCTTCGTGAATGGATTTTGTTTTCGTAAAGAAAGATATTTTTGGAATAGATAGCTCACTGAATTTTTTACCGTTAGGATTATCGAGGATAGGCCTTAAACAATCAACTAGTTACGAAAAGTGGGTTCAGTTTCGTTAACGATAAAAATGTCAACGACCCACCTCTAATGGCTTAGGTATAAGCTGGATCGGAACCTGTGATCGGAACCAGAGATATGTAAAAATATCTCTGATCCGAACTAATCGTCTCACTAATGGGCGTCTATGAAAAATGTGGAGGGGGAGACGCAAGGGGAAATATGATTGTTATCTTTGTCTGAACGCTGAAAATATGATTTAATATCTGTGTTAGATATCCTGTTAAATTTTACCATACCTACCATAAACTTTTACCTACACCGTATATTCTGTTCACACAAATATTATTCTTTTATATATTCAAATATAGATTCTTTTTTACTAAACGAATGTAGAAAAAGAATAATATGTGGCTTAAGTATTACACTAAATCATATAGTACTAAAGGGGCTAAGATAGTAGCAGCTTAGAAATTACTAAAGCTTATTTAGAATTCTACAATTTTTAACATAACACACTAAATAGACAAGGCGATGGAGCAGTACAAAGCCCAAAAACCTACCAAATTTTTGCAGATGCGATGAATCTCAATGAAAACTTTTCTTGGAAAGCAAATGGAAACGTGAATTTTTCCAAACTGGACAACACATATTTGAAGTGATGAAAAACGATAACATTTTTAATTCGGAAAATAATTGACAGGGAAATTATTGCCAATAACTATTACTCCGGGATTTTTGGGGTCATTGAACACGAATGATTACGGCGATTGTCTCAGACGTACCCAGTGCACCTGGTCCCCGTCTCCTGGTATTCGAGAGTTTTTGGGGATTGCTGATCACGATATCATAACGGTGATGGTCTCCGATTGCCCCTGCTGATCAGGGCGGGCCTTGTCTCCTGGATGTTTGAGGAAATTCGATACAAAATCAGTCCAAAAGTCGTTACTCGGGGTTTTTTAAGTTGCGGAACACTAATCTCATGGCCATGATGTGCGACGCACCTGGTGCAAGGACATACTTTGTCTCCAACAGTTTTGTGAAATTCAATACAAAATCAGGTTCAAACTCTTTACTCGGAGGATTTTAGAGTCGCTGATCAAGAATATCATAACAGTCATGGTCTCCGATCGCCAAAGTCGCATAATATCTGATATGACACCCGAAGAAGAAGATGGTCTCCGATGCACCAAACTCCAGGATACCAGCCCTCTGCTTGAGCACCAAAGTGCCTCACACACTAACTCCAGCAGACGAGGCCCAGGTGCACCAGTTCCTCGGGAGAACATCGCTATCATGATATTCATGTTCAGTGACCCCAAAAACCCCCTAAGTAGTAACATTTAATTCATTTCCGGCAATTCTTTCCGATTTACAAATTTATCGTATTTCAATCACTTCTTCGAAATGTACTTTCGAAATCGAATACAAAAAGTTTCATTGAGATCCATTCCTACCTAAACAAAAAATTTGGTAGGGATATTGCTTCATTACACTCGCCTAAAAATATACTTACAAGTACTTACTTAAGTTGATTCTTTAAATCCCTGACTAATTCATTCTCGGCATTTTCGCTTCTTTCGCTTTCATGGCTTCTCTGTGATCTTTCTCAGCTTTCGGAACTACTTCTTTTTTCACTGTATTTTTGTCTTGTTTAGGAGCACCCTCTTTTTTTAAACACCAGGGGAATCGCTAGCGCCGGGATTTTGGTCTTTGTTTCCTTCCGCATCTTCAACTTGCTACAGAAAAATGACAAAAAAAAATGATTGTATTATCTTTTGATTTCTTTTGATCTCAACAATTGTACTCATGAAATCAACAAGAAAGTTAAAGAAATCACAAGAAACCGTAAATCCCCCAGATATTAAACAAATAGTATAAGACAATACAATACTCCTTGATACAACAAGAGATACAAGAAGTTTGGACAACCTATATTTCACATATCTTTAAATGCTCTAACCACGGAGGAATTACGTTTCTAAATGCAAATGCGCATATAAAATTATTTTCCAGAGTACTATGTCACCGTATGGCACCAAATGCAGAACGGATAGTAGGAAAATGACAGGCTGGTTTCAGAGGCGGTAAATCAACAATTCATCAGATTGCAACCCTGAAACAAATTTTGGAAAATACACTGGAACTATGGCATTGATACTCATCACATATGTATAGACTACAAAGCAGAGTACGACTCTTGTGAATAGAAGGGAAATATTCAAAGTAATGAAAGGCTAGGAAATACCAAATCAGTTGGTAAATTTAATAAAACTATAATAAACTATAAAACCTACTACTACTAACTATAAACTAATAATAACTGACTGCGCCAAGGAGATTCTCGCTCCTGTATACCGTTCAATCTGGCACTGAAAAAAGTAATGCGTATGTCACAAATCACAGCCACTGATTCAATATATAATAATCAGTGCAAATCCTTGCCTATGTGATGATATTAATATTGTCGAAGAGAACGGAAAAAACGCTGTACGAGAGGCGTATCTAGCAGACGAATCAACTACAAAAATCGGTTTAATTAATAAACACCAACCAAACGAAGTATATGAAAATAAGCACGCAACCACAAATGCTACGACCACTTGTTACAGAAAACGACGTCATCAAAGCAGTGAACGAGTTTGTATACCTGGGAGCGCTCCTTAACACTGAAATTGATATTACTGCAGAGTCAACAGTCAACAGATAATATTTTGGGTTCAATATCCTCCCAGTCCTAAGATATGGTTCAGAGACCTCGACTCTAACAAAAAATAATGAAAACATGTTAGGATATTTCGAAAGAAAAGTACTAAGGCTATGGAGCAGTGAATGACAATGGAGTGTGGAGAAGACGATACAAACTTCGAACTTTATAGAATATACCCTGATATCGTAAAACATATATTATTAGATAGGACGTCTGAGGTGGATAGGACATGTAATGCGGATGGAGCAAATGACCCAGCTAGAGAAATGCTCCTTGATAGACCCTTTGGTCAGAGAAGAGAGGAAGACCCAATACAAGGTTACTTAATAATATCGATGAAGACATGAGAAAAAATGGGAAACATTGGGATGAAGACATGAGAATTTCTTGAGGAGGCTAGGACCCACGCAGGGTCGTAAAGCCAGAATGATGCTAATGAATGATACCCCCTTTCGTAGCCTAAATCAGACATCGTAATGACTTCACAATTAGAAAAGCTATGAAGGGTATTATAAAAACGACAATCTAGCTGGATCAGACAACATTTGTCCAGATTTCCTTAAATTTATTAACGAAACAAAATTGCTAGTCAAACTGTTTAAAACCATCTATAATAGTGGAAATATTCCTCAAAATTGACTAAAAATCTACATTTATCCCTATTCCTAAGAAACCAAGAGCAAAAAGATGTGATGAGTTTCGATTGCTCATTTTAATAAGTCAAGTATTAAAAGTATTTATAAAGATTCTACATAATCGAATTCATAAAAAATGCGAGCAAGGTCTGACTGAACTAGAGATGGGTTTTCGAGAAGAGATTGAGAACTAGACAAGCTTTGTTTGCCCTATTAGTTTTACTGCAGAAGTGCAGGGACATCAAAAAGAAATTTATCTATGCTTCAAAGATTATGCTAAAGCATTTCACTGTTAAATATAGTACAATATTCAACATTCTGGAAAGGTTCTCTCTACGAACATCAAATAGCGACAGTACCGTTGAAAATAGCCAAAAAAAAAGCTATACCAATTAACTGTAGAGTCAGATTGTATTACTGCGCATCATGCTTTGTATTCTTCCATAACGCACTCGAAAGCATGGGAATATTGATAAATATTTAAGATTTGCCGACGACACAGTTGTAATTGTAGACAGGTTCGGAGGTTTTGCAAGAGAATACTTAATAAAAATTAACACCTGAAAAAAAACAATAAATATTGGTGGTGTGTCAAAATCCAAATCAGACCAGTAAACGTCTGAGTAGTCTCCTCTTGCTTTCATGATAGAAGATCTTTTTCTACTCTGTCGCCGACGTTGTGGTATTGACTTTATTACTGGGCAGGGATCCGTGTTATATACCAGTATTATATTGGTCTCAATCTAAACTTACAATGAACACTCTATTCCCCGCCTGATAAACTGATAGATACACACCGCTCGCCGTGGACGCGTCAGATTGGAAATACCATCGCAATTATCACCCTTATTGGACGTATGCTCAAGAGAACGGTTCTTTGGGCAAGGAAAAATACCACACTAAACATAATAGAAGCACTTAAGTAAAAATAATTTGTTAAACACGTGTAATAACCGTGAAATACATCTACAAAAACTTATTTTTTTCGCGTGTGGACATATACAAAAGTTTTTGTTCACTTAATAAGCGGTTTCCATATATGATCGGAATTTATCACTCTCTCCAAATACCCAAATGAAGTGTAAAATAAATTTATTGTGATTTTGGCAGAAATAAAGAAATGTAAAACACCTTATATAATCAATACTATACTACACCTATAAATCAAATTACGTGTTTTGGAAGCTTTTATCGACAATAGAAATTCATTGATAGATAATTACAGCGATTATAAAGAGCCTAAATCTTCCTTTCATACATGTAAACAAATATTCTTTTTTGTTTCCTAGTAATCTTATACAATGGGGCATTATGATTGTCACTAAATCACAGACCACATTCATATAAATAATAATCAAACTTACCTCTGTATCTTCTTCTTCTTTTTTGACAGTAAGATTAGGCTCCTCTTTGATTTGAGAGCATTCACTGCTTGACATATCTTCTTCTTTAATCTCCTCTTTTTTAATTCCATCTTTACTATCCTGATTAGCGCCCTGAACTTGGCTTAGTTTTTGCTGAAGATCGTCGACTTCTTTCCGTAATTTGGGTAGTTCAGCATAAGCTTCCTTGTATTTCATCTTATATCTATAAGTAAAAGTTATAGTTTTGCTGTTGTGCAAATAGTGCGAAAAGTAAATAAGGTTAAAGAAATAAATATTTTACATTCCTCCTACTAGTTTCTCTAGTTGAACCGTTAAGTATGTCTGTACATAACTAAATTCATTCCATCGGTATCTAAGTACAAATTTACATATTCTTTAAAATTATGCATATTGGCATAATTTATAAGTACACCTAATAGAATCCCAATAGTCACAATTCGATGGGAGTGAGGACAGGGATGCGTATTGTCGCCAATTCTTTTTAATGTCTACTCCGAGATCCGGAAAAAAAGCTCTTGAGGGTGAAAACAGCTGGAATAAAGGTAAAATGGAGTTCCCATTAACAACATTCGATATGCGGACGACACTGTGATCTTAGCCGAAAACATTGAAGATCTTCAGAGACTGGTGAGCAGAATAGCAGAGTATGGAATTAGTATGGTCTAGACAATGAATGTCCAAGAAGACGAAATTTATGAGACTAGCGAAAACTCAAAGAAATAACGAGAATCTTCTAATAAACTGAACCAACGTCGAACAAGTGGACAATATGCATATCTGGGAACAATGAATAACTCCACAATGATTACATTCAGGAGATCAAAATAAGAATAGAAAAGGCTAGAGCCACATTTCAACAAAATAAGAAGAGTTCTATGTACCTAGGGATAAAAAACTGGAACTATGTTTTTTCGACTTTCATTTTATGGAGTGGAATCTTGGACCTTAAAAGCGACATCACATAAAAAAGCTGGCATCATTCGAGCTGTGGGTGTACAGAAGAATACTGAAAATATCGTGGACCAGAACACGTCACAAACAAAGAGATTCTGGGAAGGATGAATAAAGAAATGGAAATTTTAACAATAAAAACAAGAAAATTATAGAATATCTCGGATATATTACACGTAGAGAGAAATACACCTTGCTCCAACTGATTTATGCAGGGAAAGATCCATGGAAAGAGAAGCATAGGGAGGCGTAGGAATGTCATGGCTGCGCAACCTGAGAGCATGGTACCGATGTACACCAAATGACTTTTCCGCATATAGCTATGATCTATAATAAAAGAGCAGCCGTCTCTTAAAAGTCCGTGAATCAGCTATGATGATTGCCGACCTCCGCCGAGATGGCACTTGAAAAAGAAGAAGTCACAATTTGTAATTCTAGCATTTAAGTAACCGGTTCGAAACCAGTCGCCCAAGGTACAATAAACTGATTGTGCGTAAGTTCTAATATTTATTTCTTTAACACATGTTGAAATGGAATTAAATGTGCAACCGATTCATCATTTGCTTTCGAAATAATTCATTAAATGCTAGCAGAGCAATATATGCTATTCATTTGGGTAAGTTCTTTTACCTCTTAGAAACTTAACTCAATGGGGAAAGAAAACGGAAAAACGAAAAAACCAAGCAAAAATGGGCACTATATGGGCTTATAAAAGCACTATAAGAGTCTACTTCGTTGTTGGAATGAAAAATTGAACTTTACGAAGGAAAATAATTTGAAGAAATCTGGTAATGACTTTTGTCTGTATCAAAGTATAGCTTTTGAAGCTTTGTTAGACATTTTAATAAAAGGTGAGATTAAACATATTGAAGGAACGAGAGAAATGTTGAATAATAGGAGCGTAGCATAGCATAGAGGAAGACCCGAAAACAGTCTATCCGCCATCGTGCACAGCAGTTGGATATGTTAACAAAAAAAGATGCTGGTCAGAAACGTTACAGTCAATGGTGACCGCTATAGAGCCATGATAACTGACTTTTTCATTCCTCAATTGAAAAATTAGGAGCTTTGCTTTCAACACGTAACGGACGGCGCAACATGTCACACAGCTCGTGCCACAATTGGATTTCTTGAAGGAAACGTTTGGTAACCGCATAGTTTCTCGTTTTGGACCCGTACATTGCCGTCCAAGATCGTGCAAATAACACCACACAGACTATTTTCTGTGGGGATGTGACCTGAAAGATTGACCACTTGGAAAACAACAATGCGCCGCGTTATTGTCGATATACGCGCTGCAAATATTGGAAAAAGCCATCGAAAATTGGATCTCTAGATTAGACTACGTCAGAGCCAGAGGTCATATGTCAGAAATCGATGGACGTTCTTATTTTTACGTCCAAGCAGCAGAAATCATATTTAAATTATAATGCCAAAAGATTATCTTTTAAATAGAGTCAATTTCATGTCAAATTTAAAAAATCATTTTTGTTTTTTTCCATTTCAAAATTCTATAGCTCTAAAGAAAACACTCATTATTATTTATAGAAACATATAGTTAGTTAAATTAGTAAAACACAAAAGAAAAACCTCTCCTATTATTTTTTATAGATACTTGAACAATCCGGAACATGCCAACCAACAAAAACAAAATTAAAACGATATCACGAAAACTAGTTTTATATAAAATACACAACAAAGACTGAACAGACCACAATTTACAAAACAGATTGTAATACAAAGCTGTATTAATATTATATTTAACTTATTTCTTTGTCATTAAAAAACCTGTTATAAAAACCTGACACATAGAAACCCAAATATAAATTGAATTTTTTTATCCTAATGAACTGTCTACCTTTTATTGCCTATGTTTAATGTAATCCGTATTTTTTATATTGAGTGAAGAACTGTTAACATATTACCGTGTCCCAATAATTCTTTTACGCTCTAGTAATCAGAAAATAACATGTCACGTGTATACTTTTGTTACATTACAAAAATTACTTAGTCTTTAAATAATTATTTTATTCCTATTTCATTATATTTCAATCGTTTATTAACTTTGTGTTTTCTTTTACAACTTATACTCTTTATGTAATCTTGTGTACATCCCCCGTCCCCCTTATCGTTCTGTCTGTATTGCGTATTGGTGATAGC
>OU898280.1:93436502-93451502 GCA_918026665.1 Diabrotica balteata
ATTATACATATGGTTAATTGTTCTCATATAGAATTTTTCAAATAAAAATCAATGCACGTCATTAAAGATTTACGACGTCAGAAACTCACAGCGTTGACAAAACATCAGAATAGTTAAAAAGTGAGAAATTTTTAAAATGTCATTTATTTAAGAATACAATACACTGTTTACTTGAATTTTTAGAATGAAAAAATAATCACATTTTCAATTTTTTTTTTTCACTTTTTAATAATGTGGAAAACGAGATACATTTAATCCATACTATTATAAAAGAGCACAAAAAATGTGTAATTTTAAATACATTTTAAAATTTAACTAGTAAGACACTAAATAAATTAATAAATTTTATTGAATATTGCATCTAAATTGACACGATATCATTCGGGAGAACCTAATAATGACGAGGCCCTCCAAAAGAAATTGTAAGTGTAAACCTAAAGCTAATAGTCAGTCTCGAGGTATAAACACTATTTTTACACTAAAATACATAACAAAACATTTTAATACAAAATTATTTACTCTAAATTATTTAACTCACCCTTTTTAGAGCATTTAATAATAAAAACGGTCAGCCGTTACTTCGTTCTTGTTGAAAAAATCCAATAAACAAGCTATCAGATCGCTACAGACTATTCAGTTGTTTTTGGCATGGGCCAATGACAATGCATAGCAATAATTAGTTTTTCTTCTCCTTCTTCTTTTTTTTGATATATAGACATGAGTCTGTCTGTTTTTTAATGTAGCTCCAGTAAGTAGGCGTTCCATCGTTTTAGTGGTCTTCCTACTGATCGTATTTCTATTGAGGAACAGCCTCTTGTCGTGTTTACTACTCTAATTGTTCTCATTCGGATTATATGCTCGTTCCATTCTACTCTTCTATTTCTTACCCAGTTCTTGATGTTCTCCACCTTGCATGTACGTCGTATGTTTGTAGTTCTAGCTCTGTCCCATAGTGTCTTATGATCAATTTTTCTAAGTGTTTTCATCTCTGCTGTTTCTAACATCCTTGTTGTTCTCTCTGTATCAGGTCTTGTTTCTGACGCGTATGTCATTATTGGTCTGATGACTGTTTTGTAAATTTTGCCTTTCGTTTCTTTCCCAATATTTTTATTTCTCCATATTGTTTTATTTAGGCAGCCTGTGTTTTTAAAGCTATTAAGCTAAATTTAATTTGTATTTATAAATATTTCATTAAGAACGTTTCTTCCGTTTCTGGGCATAGCTAAATTCCAATGTAAAAGTTTATATCAAATAAAGCAAAAACTATGGCAGATATTGAGATGATTCTTTTTTTATATGGAAGGTCTTATAAAAGGAAGGTTAGTGCACTATTTGGTTGTAAATTGATAAATTGTTTACACAATTTTTTTTTTCAAATATTTATGGTTAAAATAAACGTAAAAATTTTACTTTCCGAATCTGTTTTTATTTTTAACATAAAGTGTAAAACAAAGCAGCTATTTGGTATAAACTTTATTAAAAATCGCAAATTTTGCTAAATAACTCTCTCTCTCGGTCAATACAGGCTGTCCTTATCGATAGTTTCTGGATTCTCGCCGACGGTTAGGTGAGTTAGGTAAGAAGTATAATACCCTCTCGAGGGTGGGTCATAAATAATGTTAAATAATATTATTAGGGTTAATTTCGACTTTTGACAAACCAGTGTGTTAATTGTTTTTAAAATGGGTAATTCACGAAAACGTTTATGTTCCGATTGAGGAAATTTTATATAAATAAGCAGTAACTACCTATAATTTGATTAAATTTTTATATGAATAGAAATATTTTCTGTTGATTTGTGACATTTTCCTTCTAAATGTTTATACTGTTTTTATAATAATACTATTGTTTCAGTATTTGCTTATATAATAATAATTTATTATGTAGAAACAGCGTAGAATTTTGGTCAATCAGCCAGTACATTTTTTTGTATTTCAATCAGAATTATTATTTTCTTTTCTTATTTACATAAAAGCTTAGAGTAATACTCAAATATTTTGCAGTATTTGAATGTGGAATTTGATTATTTATATTTATTGGACAATACCCAAATATTTTGCTGTATTTGAATATAAAAATTGATTATTTATATTTTATTGGAATATTCATTTTGAACGTTTTTGTTAGTAAAGTTTACATAATATATGAAGTTTGTTTCTTCACTTGCTTGTCCAGTCATATTAGTCCAGTAATAAGGATTTTCTCGTGACCCTCAATAATCCAGGTAGTTGACAACTTTTTTAGTTATTGTAGAACTATAAGAAGAAAACCTACCTGTTTCCTGCCGTTTTTTAACATTTTATCCGATTAACAATTTAATGCAAAAAAACGCGATTTTTTCGATTTTTGCACTCTATTATTTATTTATTTATTTTTACGCACAACAGGCCGTTAAGGCCTAGGGGATTTATTTTACAACATATTTCTAATATTAACTAATTACAATTATTTTAAACAAAACTTGTATAATGTATATATGTATATATAATATTCCTAACTTCTCTGAAGGACCTGGTGTACAATATTTTTCCATTCGCTTCTGGGTCTACCTCTTCTTTTGGGGCCGATTAATTTTCAGGTTATTACTAGTTTAGGCATTCTGTTTGCTGCCATTCTTTTCACATGTCCCAACCATCTGATTCTTTGTGACTTGACGAACTTGGTAATGGTAGGTTCTCTGTATAAAGCCATTAATTCATTGTTGGTTCGTCTCTCCCAACCATCTTCTGTCTTCCGTCCTCCGAATATGCGTCTCAGTATTTTCCTTTCCCATCTTTCCAGAGTATCCTGTTCCTTCTTATTTAATGTCCATGTCTCACCGGCATATGTTACTGTGGGTCGAATTACTGTTTTATATATTCTGAGTTTACCTTGTCTAGAAACGTATTTTGAGTTCAGTAGGGCTCTTAAACCACCTAATTTTTCATTCCCTTTTGCTATTCTGGGTTCGAGCTCCCATTTCTCTTTTCCATTTTCATCAAAAACTACACCCAGGTATTCAAATTTGTCCACCTTTTTAAAACTATAGCTTTTACCACTTACTGACCTCACACTAAAGTCTTCTTTTTTCCCTTCTGTCCCTTCTATGATCATATATTTGGTTTTGTCTTCATTTAGTTCCAATCCGAATTTCTGTGCTTCTTCGATGATTTTCTTCACAACTCTTCTTAATTCTTACTCGGTTTTTGCTAGTATCGTTAGATCACCAGCAAATGCCAAGGTGCTCATTTTTTCATGATCGTTTCTTCCACCTTCATGCTGAATTTTCTGATTACAGTTTCTAATACTAAGTTAAATATTGTAGTGGATAAAGGATCTCCCTGTCTCAAGCGTTTTGCAACCGTAAATTGATCTGATATGTGACCCTGCCAAGCAATTTCACACGTAGAGTTATTAAGTGTCATTTTAACTAGTCGGATTAGTTTCTTTGATATACAGAAATGTTCCATTGCTCGATACATTTTGACTCTATCGACTCTCATACACTTGTCTAAAATCCACAAACAAAACATGCAGAGGAACTTTACCTTCATAACAAGTCGTTTGTATCTCCTTTAATGAGAAGATTTGGTCCACAGTAGATCTGTCCTTTCTAAAGCCGGCCTGATATTCATGCAGGATTCTTTCCGTGTAGCAATTTAGTTTATTTCTCAATATTCTTGCCAAGATTTTGTATACCGTATCTAATAAGGCTATACCTGATCCAATTTCCTGATTTTTATGGAATTTGAAACTTCGCATTGTCTTCCTAGTTGTTCGAGAACTTAATTGTTTGTTTTGCGATCCATCCATGATATTTTTAAAATACGGCGGTAACACCACATTTCGAATGCTTCTAGGTTTTTAATGTTGGATTTTTTAAGTGACCAAGCTTCAATCCCATATAAAAGGGTAAAGAAAATATAACATCAAAGCATTCTTATCCGGAGCGATAAGAAAAAGCGATTTGATATCGCGATTACAAAAAAGTTTTCTCATTATATTAAAAGTTGACCGTGCAATTCCAATGCGGCATCTTATTTCTTTTCTCTAATCAGTATTTTCTGTGATCCATGCTCCAAGGTATTTGTACAAAGATATTTGTTCAATTTCTGTATTATCTAGTACTAGCTTAACTTTGATGCTTTGTGCTTTTGTAAATACCATGAACTTGGTTTTCTTCAAATTTATTTTTAGTCCAAAAAATGTACCTATAATATGATATAATCCCTATAAAATGTCTTCCGACGTCCATTTTTCATTCAATTCGGTTGTTCCATTGTTCTCCAAGTTCTTTCGAGCTTATTAAGTTTCTTATTCCTTCCATCCGTGTTTCATTTGTTGTAGTGCTAGAGAGAGCATGTCAGCTGTGCCAAAACGAAAAATAATCCTCCTTATTGCTTCCACTGGAATAAGCTTGACCGTTCAACTGGGCCCGGGCTTCTTCTTCTTCTTCTTCACGTGCCATCTCCGCGACGGAGGTTGGCAATCATCATGGCTATTCTAATCTTAGATGCTGCTGCTCTGAATAGTTCATTGATGTGCATCCGTATCATTCCCTCAAGTTACGCAACCATGAGATTCTTTTTCTTCCTACACTTCTCGTGCCCTGGATTTTCCTTTGTATAATCAATTGAAGTAGGTTGTATCTCTCATTACGCATAACATGCCCCAGGTATTGCAGCTTTCGTGTCTTGGTGGTTTCCAATACTTCCATTCTTTTGTTGATTCTTCTCATGACTTCGTTGTTTGTCACATGCTCGATCCATCATATCTTCAGGATTCTTCTATACACCCACATTTCAAATGCTTCCAACTTTTTAGCAGTCGACGCGTTAAGTGTCCATGCTTTCATCCCATAAAGCAAAGTCGAGAAAATATAGCACCTTGCCAGCCTAACTCAGTCCAATTTTAATTCTCTTGCACAAAGTACCTTTCTCATTTTATTGAAGTTAGTACGTACTTTCTCTATTCGAACTTTGATTTCTTTGGAGTAATCGTTTGTGTGATTAATTATTGTGCCAAGATAGTGATAGTTTTCAACTTGTTCTAAAGCAGTGCCGTTAATTGTCAGGCTTTCATCATTAGTTTGAGTTTTTGATATCCTCATAAATTTGGTTTTCTTGGTGTTTATTGATAATCCATATTCTTCTCCATACTCAACTATCTTGTTCATTAGCTTTTGGAGGTCTTGGAGATTGTCTGCTATTATGATAGTATCGTCCGCATATCTAATGTTGTTAATTGGGCCCGGGCTACCTCCTTCTAATTCTTTAAACTCCTGTTTTGAAATTAATAATACTCATTATTTTGTCTAATTACCTATTTAGTTGTCAAAACAGATACATTTTTACCTAAAGAAGTGAAACTGATGTACATATTCCTTCCGCGATTTGGGCTTCAAGTACTAATTTTATAAATCGCACTACTAATTAATAGACGTAAATCCTTTCATTTTAATTTCATGGATGTTTTTATTCAACATTATTTCAAAACCGCACTGAATAGAAGACCGCCTGCTCGTTTATTGTATGGACCCAAGACTTTACACAATAGGGGGTTGTATAAGGTAGGTATAAAGCTAACCTCTAGTACAAGATGACGTTTAGAATATTCTTCGTGAATGGATTTTGTTTTCGTAAAGAAAGATATTTTTGAAATAGATATCTCTCTGAATTTTACCGTTACAATTTTCGAGGATAGGCCTTAATATATAATAAATTGTAAATCAAATTGTGTAAAACATCAAAACATAAACCAAATTTTTAATCTAAAAAGGCGGCAACACTGTAAATAATTTTGTCAAACTCTAAACTGTCATTTAAGTTTGAAGTATTCCCGTATCAGTGACGTACAAATTTTTAATCTATTTAATTAAAATTATTATTTTGTGGAGTATTAAACTTAAACGGTTATTTTATAAAATTGATATTATGAATATTAAAAAATATTTTTTGTAATTTAATAGAGCAACATTTTAGGTACTGTACAAATGGAGCCTATGGTAATTCTGTACCTTTTTGTTCAGAAATTAAACAAAAGACTGTGTACGTCTCACCAAAAACCTTAATTAATTCAACGAAGCCAGACTCTAATTCAACTAATAAAGATGCAAAAAAAGTGATATGTACTTACGCGAGCTCGATGGCATATAATGGCTCATATCCAGAAAATGTTGAGCCTAGATTATGCACTCATCTAATTTACCAATTTGTTGAACTTAGTGAAAACGGAGACTTGGATCTGAAGGAAAAGGGACAAGGTAAAGTATAAGACAAGTAAGTTCTTCAATATCACCAGCAGAAATAAATTATCGTCAGACCACATATTATCAATTATGCCATACAGAAAACACGATACTGAAAAGTCGTACCTATTTTAGTTACTACTAAATTCTTATCAAAATTTAACTTTAACAGGTTGGCTACCAATGATACTGTGATAAATCTGAGTTGTGATACCATATGTATCATCGGTGATCAGCTTTCTTGGTTAATTTTTGGACAATGTGTATCACCCGTGATACTTTGCAGGGTATAGTTTAAATGACCATTAATATTGTTGGTATATAAAATCGAGTAAATGAATTATGCCGGTGATTATGTAAGTGAACCTAATAGCACGTCGGAAAGCATGCCGTGGGCATCACGGATAATTCATCTTAGTCAAGTTACAAAAGTAATAAGAAAATAGCAAGATCTGATATAAAAAGTTTGATAGTCTGATGGCCTTGGCCGAGCCAATTAGCCAGACAAATTTAAAGACAAACAATTTTTACAATCAGAGGAATTTTTTCTGTATTTTTACAACATACAATCATCCGTAGAATTTAACGTAAAATTTATAATAAATTACATTTTTTTTCTGAATATTTTATTATAATAAATTAAGGAAAAAAAGATATATTTTGACACATAAAAATATTATCTTAGTGTATTTTTTAAAAACATTCCAAGCATAGCACTGGAGCATTTGGACAACTATTATAAATAGTAAAAACCAGTTTTCTCTTTTTTCGAGTGTTTGTTTTTTCATTTCTTTTATACATGTATGATTTTGTTGATATTTTCTCGCTGTCTGCAATATCGGTCAGCAATATCATCACAAGTGCCTGTCTAAAATCAGCTATTTAAATTTTGTTGTTTTAAAAAACGTGATATACGCCATAAGATGAGGGAATTGATTACTGACGTTCCAAAGAGATATTCAAATGCAACATGACATTGAGCCATTTGATTTGACCCATCAATACCCATTTTAAACTTGTTGTAAAACACAAAAGCTTAAGGTTTATAAACTGATTCTCCTTAACGGTTTTTTTGTTTCTATCTACAATATTTTTAGTCTCTATCTCGTACTCATAAACCTAACACTCTGTTATCTTACCAGTTTCTAATATACCTACCCACTATTACTTTCTTTTCCCTTGATGTTTCCATTTTTCATATTTTTTTCATCCAAAATTTCTTTTGGTACCTCTTTCACATATTTTCGAAACGTACCAACCTCGTGAATTTTTCTTTCTAAAAGTAAATCTCCAAACTCTAAATTGTTAATTAATAACAATTATCTGCTAATAAAGATATCACCACAATCAAAATAATCATTCATCAAATTTAAAACGTATTGCTTCTTCGTCCCGCAGTAACCGTGTTACTGTTTCCTTTATAAATTCTTACATTTACAACTTTCGTCACATAACTTTAACCTTTAAAATTAACTTTAAAATTTCACACCGTATTTTAAAGCATTTCCTGGAATATACTGCGGAAACAGTAACCTTCCTCTAAATGGTATAATGGACTCATCTATAAAAACTACATCTACAGGAACCTTTAGTTCCTTAAAGTTCTTAGTCAACGAATCTGTGAGAGGTTTTATTTTGTAAAGACGATGATCTTTATTTGCCATTGCGTTATCAGCGAAATAAATAAACCGTATATGGCCTGGAATCTATTTCTATACAAAAATTTTCGCGACCAGTAATCTTATATTATTGGTAATTTAGCTACTCCCATATATATATATATATATATATATATATATATATATATATATATATATATATATATATATATATATATATATATCAAAATGGCAAAGAACTTTTCGATTTTTTCAGACATGTCATTATTCTACTCCGGTTTGTACTTTTTATCATTTTTGTTAGTTTCGAAGACAATAATTTTTAAAATAGCCGAATCAACAATAAGTTTGAAAATATCCACATGTCGTAAATGGCATGAAACATTTATTCTGCCTGCATTAGTAAAAGTAAATTGTTTCAAAGATGACCTATCTACATAAATCCACAAAATTACAGTCGATTGATTGACATTGTCATTCGTCATCATCATCATCATTCAATCTTCGCTTATCCACTGCTGGACGTAGATCTCCCTCATAATCTTCTTGCATCATCATCTTGGTCTCCATTCCAGTATCCGCTTTTTCCATCTATTATCTGTCATTCCAGCCACGTGACCTGACCAGTTCCATTTTAGTGTTGCTACCCTGTCTACTGCATCAGCCACTCCTGTTCTTTGTTGTAGCTGGCGATTTTTATCTTGTCTCGTAGTGAAACGCCAAACATAGCACGCTCCATGTTCTCCTTGTCACGGTCAACGTTTCCGCACCGTAAGTCAACACTGGCAAAACACACTGATTAAAAAAAAAGACATTTTCGTTACTTATTGCTAAATCTGAAGTGTGTGGTAGTTTTAGACTCGGCTTCCGATTAAGAGCTGGGTTCGTATTCCGATTACAAAAAGGGAAATGGTTCCTCGTCACTACCTTCTAGGTTTTGGTTTTTACAATGGTATTGCTTTGTTGGTCTACTAGTACTTATACCGTCATGTTCCTTATCTTGTTGTTATTCTTTGTCACTAAAAAACTTATTACAAAAGGTGAGAGAGGCCCTGGACGTAGACATATATCCTGGCTGGCCAATCTTAGGAAGTGGACTGGTCTAACGTCATCTGATTTATTTCCAGCTGCTGTGAATAGAGTAAGATGATTCACTCTAGACATCTCTAGAAGATAGGCATATTTAGAAGAAGAATTTTTTTACCGTCTGCTTCCAGCCTATTGAAGTAAATTTTGTTCATTCTTATGATCCATATTTTACAATATAAACACTAGAAAATAACCTAGATATACTTATACTATGAAATAAATGAATAACTAATTAAAATACGAAAACGATATTGTTCTGGTTCCTTTTTATACCATGTCAATCCCTGGTGATCACCAGCTAATCCAACCTAAAAGTTGAAAAAAGTTGGGATGAATCGGAGAATAAATTTATAGCCAAAGTGTGCTTGGTACCAGACATAAACCTATGGAAATTTATGCTGGTATAACAGTGACTGAAGCCTGGGTAGTACCCGCGATTCATACGAAAGCCAGCCTGTTTTAAAATCGTAATTCCTGGCAGATATTCTCTGTTAAAAAAAATGAACCGATAGTTCACATCACACTAAAAGCAAGCAGAGCTATTGTAATCCAGATTGTAATTGTTATCCATTTTTCCATTTTTTCTCCATCCAGTTCCATTTTGTTATTTTCTTGTTCACTGTGACGATCACTCCGAGCTTTCTACTGCAAATTGGATTTTCACATTGTAGAGTAATGTGTGCTATAGTGTCTCAAATTTCATTGTCTAGCTATTTTGTTTCTTGAATTGGCGCAATTTTCATTTATATTTAGCTCATTTAAGAGGTTTTTCTGTACACCAAGTTTATTAAAGGTGTTAATATTCCATGATATCTCGAATTGCATATTTTGTTGTCTTAGTTGTAACTTCTCAATTTGTCGTATACTCCGACGTTGATCTGTATTTTCGTAGCAATAGTTTTTTTTTTCCAAAGATAAGTGGTTGGAACAGCGCCCAACTTTCTTTCAGGAAGACCATTTGAAAAATTGGTATAGGTATAGTCTACAAATGAAATTGTGGCAGCTGCTGATACGAGGTGGTAACATGGTCACAACGATAATTCTTTTGTGTTTAATATGCAGTAATTTTTTAAAATTTATTCTTTGAATCCAAAATTTTAGATTTACTTAAAATGACGAGGGATTTAAAAACGAAAAATAAGAATTTGAAAGTACTAATTAGCGTAGGTGGCAACAACGCTACTGACTCACCTTTAAAAAGTCTTTCCATGGATAACAAAAAAGGAGAGTCTTTTATTTCTAGTGCCATCAATATAATACAGACCTACAGTTTGGATGGATTGGATTTTTACTGGATATTCCCAGAACTCGATGAAAAGGTATTTCATTTTAATTTTTAATTTGATTTGATTTTACCCTTCTGTCAGTAGCGGTATACGCTTGTTTTAGACAAGAAGACGTATGTGATTGTATTCATTTTGACACAAATTTTACAGGATTATGTTAGCCAAATGTGCACTTGCTGTAAGTTTTGCTTTGTATAATGTCGACTAAAATGGACACGTCTGCAATTTTTCAATTTTCTCGTGATGTACTGTGATACATCAAAATTTTTATTGTTGTTTATAAAAAAAGTTTATGAGTTTTTTGTTAAATTAACAACTACAAGGTCATTACAACAACAAATTTCTATTTTCCAAAATATTAAGTTTTTAATGACAAAACTGTGTAATATAATGTAGAAAGCTTCCCCAGCAGGAATTTTTGGAAGTGAAAGGTTTTGTTGGAAGTGAACGGTCAGAAGCTCCGCTTCATCGTTATGCTTACACAATCTGGTTTTCTTCTTAAGCTTCTTGAAAAAAAAAATCGGTCTTAATTTCATGCAACTTCTTTTCCTCTGCTAAAACTTTTCGTTCACTTTCGTCGAGGGTCACATCTTTAAGTTTGATATCTAAGACATCATATTTTTGCACGTATCTGATCGAGGTGAGTCAAACCTGTAGTTAAAGTTTTCTTTGAAGTATCGATACTAGAATTTATAGGGAACTTTGGATTTATATTTAGGATTGCTGACACTTTTTAGTTCGTAAATTTCCAAAGAGAGTTAAATAGAATCGACGGGATTTGTTTCCACTATAATGCGATTCACGCTTTGGAAAGCCCTGGATGTGCATGTTCAAATTTTTGAGTGTTTTGTTAGATTTTCGGTTGAGTCTATTTTTAAGCTTTCCTTTGTTACTAGGTGGCGCTGCAATATCTCTGTCACGAAAAGTTTGAGCAATGAGATCTACACGTTTCTTTGATATGCCGTAGATTAACCCAAAAGCATATTTACAAACCCGTTTGGATGGCTTACCCAGCTTTATAAAGTATTTGTGGGAACAAGTGCGTTGTTACCTTTAATTAGTCTTTTTTCGAGTTCTTTGAATAGTAATAGTTTGAATCAACACTCCCAAATACGTATTTTGCAAATTTTTGTCGCCTATTTTGTAAGACAACTTTTCTTGTTTCTTCGTCCACATTCTGAAAACACTTGTACCTGTAGTTGCAATATGATCCAGTTAATCTCGGTCCCTACTGTATTTCTTTTCAGTTCGTATACAGTGTGTAAAAGCCAAATGGGATAAATTCATTATTTAGGTTACTGTACATATTTATAAAAAACCCCGAAACACGTCAAATTTAAATTATAACTTGACATTATTTAACGTGAAAATGCAACCCCTACCTTCAACCCGCTTAGAATGAAAGGTACAACCCCCAATTTTTAAAATAGGTAGTATAGGCTTGTGATATATCGTTTAAAAGGTCTTTTAATTTTTCATTCAAAAATGTTGTTGCTTTCAAGTTTATTAAGATTAATTAAGATAAAATAAATTAAAATCATGTGGTTACCGAAATTCGCTACAATACAATCAAAAACTAAAATGTAATGCAAAACGTAATAAAATGTAGAACACGAAAAAGAACTATGAATGTTAATGAAGTAGATGTTTCACCACGAACGTCTTGGCAACATCCTAATCTTAAGTAAAACTGTCTTCAAACATTATTTAACATAGCAGGTGTAATTGACCTAATCGCAAGCGTTATTCGTTCTTTTAAGTCATTTAAATCAGAAGGTTTAGTTTTGTGCACATGGCTCTTCACACATCCCCATAAAAAGAAATCTAATAATGTAAGATCAGGTGATCGCGCTGGCCATTCGATCGATCCTCGCCTCCCTATCCACCGATTGGGAAATATTGTATCGAGGTACTGCCGGACATTAAGTTGGCAATGTGATGGTGCTCCATTCTATTGAAACCATATCGTATTCGCTGGAACTTGAGGGTTTCCTGGATCAGGATATAAATTTGCCAACGTTGGAATGACATGATTTTAAAGTAGTGCAAAATAATTGTTGCCATTCAAGTTGCCCTCAATGAAAAAGAGACCAATGATATTGTTTCCTACAATCCCTACCCAAACATTAACCTTTTGAGGGTATTGAGTGTGTTCTTCTCTCATCCAGTGAGGATTTTCCGTGGCCCAGTAGCGGCAATTTTGCCGATTAGCATGACCGTTAAGTGAAAAAGTACACTCATCAGAAAATTTAACGTCTTCTAATTGGATAATATTGTTATCCAACATGTTCATCATTTGCTCACAAAAAACAGTTCTATCAAAATCGTCTCCATGAGCTCCTGAGTAGGTATCATCTTATAGTGATGAAATTTATTTTCTTTTAATATGTTAACTATCGATGTATGGCTAGCATTGAATGTAGTGGATGAATCTAATTTGAGTTCGTCACTCAGTGCATTGGCAGCTGCTTTTTTTATCTGCCTTATATGACCATACTCGCGAAACAGCTTCCCTATTTTACTTATTGTTCCTTGGGATATAGGCGGTGAATTAGAACATTTCTCATGAAATAGGCGAGTTACTTCCTGTTGTGTTCGGGTGTTATCTCCGTAACCAATCATTTGTAAAACGGTTATTTTATATATTTCCGTTAATCTAACCATTTTTCAGAATTGAATTGAACAAACTTTTTACTTAAATTAAAATACTGATAACTTAAATAAAACAATTTACTAATGCGTGTTAAATAACGTTGCCACGGAAATTATTTTAAGTTTTTTAATGGTTACCATCTAAAAACCACATTGCTATGGTTTTTGTTCACTTTCTCATTATCAAGACCTAAACGGGAAATAAGTTTTGAGTATATTTTAGCGAATTTCGGTAACCACATGATTTTAATTTATTTTATCTTAATTAATCTTAATAAACTTGAAAGCGACAACATTTTTGAATAAAGAATGAAAATACCTTTCAAACGATATATCACAAGCCTATACTTTCTATTTTAAAAATTAGGGGTTGTACCTGTCATTCTAAGGGGTTGAAGGTAGGGGTTGCATTTTCACGTTAAAGAATGTCAAGTTATAATTTAAATTTGACGTGTTTCGGGATTTTTTATAAATATGTTAAGTAACCTAAATAATGAATTTATTCCATTTGGCTTTTACACACTGTATATTTTCCCTTCTGCAATAGGTTTTTGTTTATATTTCTTTGCCAGAGAGTGGAGATGGCACTTTTTCTACTTTTAGTTACAGGAACAACTGGGGCTCTTCCGTGAGCTTCATTTTGACAACAGGCTCAATGTGTTGTTTTTTTACAGAGGTATGTTTCTTCTTTGGATGCTTCCTCCTAGCTGAAGGTTCTGCGACATTACTATTAAAACAACTATCATCAGAGTTTGTAGGTTAAAAGTCTGACTCACTAGCGCTAAACGGATCTGACTTGATTTTACTTATTTTTACACGACGTTAAATTTTTACACAAACAATTAATCCGCATGAAAACGCACGCCACGCAGTAATGATAGCGAGTAACAAGTCAAAACAAACCAGCTGATCTGCCGGCCCAGTGCCAACAGAAGATGACCTTGCATTATACGAAAATCACCGAACATTTACAATCGATTCGTCCAAAAATGATGCAGGTCCGGAGCTGCACCCTTCTTGCACCAAACGAGTGAGTGAATTAAAGACGTATAATTCCTTTATTTATTATCGGATCCGCATCGTTCTTATACCAGTCAATCCGCTAATTTTGTTTAATTAGGGCATATTTTTTCATCCAAAACGGTCTAAATATGGAGCTGCATCCTTCTTACAGCAAACGTCTCAATTATCAGCCGTCTATGCATTTGTTCAGTACAGAACTCTTTGGAAAGAGATTTGAAAAAGACCAGTCGTTTTAGATTTTCTTTAGTACTATGTAAGTATTACAAAATTTTAAATTTTAGGCTAGATATGTTAATCTGTTGGACGAAATTAAACGTAGGTTCGAATATCACGGATGGCTATTGAGTGTTACTGTATATCCTGTACTGGAAAAAACTGGATACGATCTTCAAGAAATTAATAGGTAAGTATGTTAGCTCTATGACAAACGGTTTTTTTAAATTCTGACAATCAATTACCTGTCAAAAGTTAAGCTAATATTTAAATAAAACGTTTCTCACAAAATTTGTTGGTTATTTTCAGACTAAATTAAACACAATGGATTTAGTAAATGTATTTTTTATTACAAAGAAATATCAGTACACTACTATGAAAATAATTAAACTGAACAAATTGTCAATTGTTCCTTCTTATGAATCCATGTAAAATATAGATGCGATCGTCACGAAATTAGCAACACAATATAATTTAAATATTTTTAATAATTAAAAATATTAATTAATTATTTTAAACTATACTCAAATTTTATTTTTAGACATCCTATTTAGTTTATATAATAATTAAATTTACTATCACATGATATTAATTTATATTATACTATTAATTTAATATTTAGTCAGACTTTGCGCAGTATTTTTAATATATATTATTATGCTAAATATAACAAACTAGCAACGAAGGAAACTAACGGATCTCACAAAATATTTGTAGTTTGTAACCAATTCCCTCTATTATAAATTTTCGTCTGTATTTTGTAAGTAATTTTTCGTGTAGCTTTTAATTAAAACCTGCTTAGAGTAAATATATTATGACGACTAGAAACGAATTGATTGAGAGTAGTGAATCGATGTCATGAACCACCATTTCGTAACACTCCCCGTGACGC